>PVIU01010688.1:0-68760 GCA_004026605.1 Ondatra zibethicus | reverse complement strand
CCCCTTTCTGCTCATCTCCTCTTCCCCTCCCTCCTCCTCTCCTTCACTCTCTCCTTGTGTCTCTGTCTCTTTTTGTTTTATGGTGTGGGGTTTGGGGGAGATTGGGGCAAGGTGTCACTATGTAGCTCAGGCTGGCCCTTCCTCCTGCCTCAGTCTCCCTAGTGCTGGGTTCTTTGAACCACCAAGCCCATCTCAGATTTATTTTTTTAGCAAACTCAGGACCTCCCTCATGCTCCCCACCTCTGAACTTCAGCCCAGTCATTTCTTTATGCTTTAGTAGTGAGTCACTAAGTTGAAAGCTCACTTGAGGGGCAAAACTTGAAATACTTCCTGGAGAGAGAACCATGAATTATTTGAATTCTCTTATGGAGACAGAAGGTTCTTTCTTCCCATCTATTTGTTTTCTCAGTCATTGATTTCTGCAGTGTGGACGTGGCACACGTGCATATTTCTTTAGACTTGGTTGTTTCCCAGCGCTGGGGTCTGAAAACCAGGGGCGCTCTTGTTGAGCAAGCTCTGTGCCTCTGAATTTTCCCATCTCCTCATTTTATCATCCAAACCGTAATCCATAGCTATAGTATTTACTGTCATTCAAATTGCTTTGCCTTTGGATTTGAGAACTCCTTTGGGTTGGCTGCTGGCTTCTGATTCCTTGGACAAGGGTCTGTCCTTTGTTTTTTAATTCTTTTAATGTGTGTAATGTGTGTGTGTGTGTGTGTGCACGCGCGCGCACACAAGCACCAACACACACATACCATGATTTATGAGGCAGTCAGGGGACAATGACAGGTGATGGTCCTTGCCTTCCTCCCTGTGTGAGTTAGGGTCTCTCGCCATTCACCACTGCATACACAGATTAGCTGTCCTGTAAACTTCTGGTGATTCTCTGAGAGCTGCCAGCCTTATACACAGTTTCTTTCTATTTAAAATTTTTTTGTTTCGGTTTGGTTTTTCGAGACAGCGTTTCTCTGTGTAACAGCCCTAGCTGTCTTGGAACTTGTTCTGTAGACCAGGCTGGCCTAGAACTCAGAGAGCCACCTGCCTCTGTCTCCCTAGGGCTGGGATTAAAGGCGAGCCCCATGGTGGAAGGGGAGAGCCCATAACCAGAGGTTGTCTTTGCATAGCCTGGTTTATATACACCCCTCATACACACGCACACGCACACTGTGCACATACATAAAATACATATTTAAAATATCTACCTATATATACATATAAATGTATTCTCTTATTTGAGACAGGGTTTCTCTGAAGCTTTGGAGCCTGCCTGTCTTGGAATTTGCTCTGTAGACCAGGCTAGCCTTGAACTCACAGAGATCTGCCTGCCTCTGCCTCCCAAGTGCTGGGATTAAAAGCATGTATGTACCACCACCGCCCAGCTTTGTATTTGAGACAGGGTTTCCCTGTGTAACAGTCCTAGCTGTCCTGGAACTAGCTCTTGCAGACCAGGCTGGCCTCAAACTCACAGGGATTCACCTGCCTCTGCCTCCTGAGTGCTGGGATTAAAGGCGTGCGCCACCTCCGCCCATATTTGTATATTTTTTAAAATACGTACTAGGGGCTGGGGAGATGGCTCAGTCAGTAAAATGCCTGCTGCGTAAGTATGAGGACATGAATTCAAATCTCTAGAGCCTATTAAAATGTTGGGCACAGGGGCTGGAGCCTTGGGAAGAGGAGGCAATAGGTGCATCTTAAAGCTTATTGGCCAGCAGCCAAGCAAACTCCATGAGCTTCCGGTTCAGTCAGAGACCCTATCTCAAAAATAATGAAGAGAGTGATGCTATAAGTGATGCTATAACCTTTGGCCTCCACATGCCCACGTATGCATAACGTACACACACATACAACTTATAGATACATAGGACTGTCGCCAACTCCCTCCTCTGTCGGTTCCTACAGATTCACTCAGCTTGTTCTGTTCGCTGGGGACGTAACCCAGGCCACACACGCTAAGAAGTGCTTTACCCAATTAGCTCAGACTCTGATGACGTCATCACTGCCCGCGTGAGCACCATTGTTCTACTGTTTCCTGCTGATGGACAGTAGGTGGGTCCTGGTGTGCTGCCCTGGAGAACATTCATTCTCTCTGCGAATGTGATTTTCTTTAGGGGGAATCGCTAGCACATTCCTGGGTCATAGTGCCATGCTTTGGAAGTTCTGACACACATCTATAAGTTACCTCCCCAAACGGTGCTAGCTGGTTTCCACGCCTGCCCACTGCGGGCAAGCAGGCTGGGTCCTCAGGACCAAGGAGTTTTGTCTACTCCCAAGGTTGCCCAACTGGAAAGGCCATTTATGTAGCGGCATCGGTCACAGTGAGCACGCAAATCACAAGATGGCTGGGGGTAGGATAAGTGGAGGCCAGACCTGGGAACATCTGCAGGGCCGCAGGGCACAGGGTCCATATGCCCTCCACCCCAGTCATAGGGTCCTGCCTCTTCTGGGTCGCTGTGTTCAGCACATTCTCTTGCAGGCACTTCCCCAGGAGACCTGTCTCTTGGATAGGCCCAAGTGCCCCTGGCCTTGACCCCCTCCTGCTCCAATCCTGAGCCTTTGCCTCCCACCAGATGGAGGCCTTCCAAGTCACCTGGTATCTTTGCATAAAAGTCTCATCAGATCTGAGCTCATTTCTGCTTTTGAAAACTGTGAAGGAAGGCATGGGGAAGAAGAGTAGCCCAGTTAAAGGAGTGCTCACTCTGCATGCATGAAGCCCTGGGGTTCACCCCAGCACCACATAACATGGTGTGCACACTTGTGATCTGACCATTCAGGAGGTAGAGGTAATGGATCAGATGTTCAAGGTCATCCTTGGCTACATAGCAAATTTAGGGCCAGCCTAAGCTACATGACCCCAAAAGAGAGACACAGAGAAACTGTGAAGGAGAACACTACCCAGTTCAGAGATTCTGGGGGTGACTCCCTCAATACACACACTTATTCCTTCAGCAAATGCTTACCTCCCTAACATCTCAGCCCCAAGGATGTGTTGGGGAAAGCAGATCCAACTAGGTAAAGGCAGGGATACCTATGACAGAATGGAATACTGTGCCTGGGTTGTCTGGAAGCTGGGGAGGCCAAGTGACCTCGGATCAGACAGAAGATGTGGGGGCCATGCGGGTGGAGAGCCGAGTGGCTGCTGCATTCCTGGTAGGTACAATGGCTTGCGCAAAAGCCTCTCAGGAGAAGGGTGAGCCACACTTATTTCCGGGGAAGAAAGAAGCTGAATGCAGAGAGACGCCGGCAGGGCCGCACTGTGCAGGATTTGGCTCACAGTCATGGAGACAGTGAACTTTAAAACAAGAACACTGAAGAGATTAAATGAGATGTGTCACACAGGCTTTTAATGAAAATAGGGAGGTGAAGTCAAGGCCCCTGCACATGCTAAACAAACACTCTAACCACTGAGTTACACTCTCAGCCCTTATCATGTAACATTCTTATGCTCAACAAATTGTGTGGGATTGGGTTATAGTTCAGCTGGTAGAGTGCTCGCTTAGAATGCGTGAAGCCTTAGGTTTGAATTTCAGCACTGTGCAAATGAGGAACAATGGTGCACAGCACTAGTCCCAGTACTCAGGAAGTAGAGGCGGGAGGATCAGGAGTTCTAGGTCATCCTTGGCTACACACTGAGTTTGAGACCAGCCTGGAATACATGAGACCCCACCAATAAATAAATAGGTGCTGATATTTAGTTGCTTACTAATTGCGTGTGTTGGTGGTGTGTGTGTAGGCCAGAGGTCGCTCTCTGTGTCATTCCTCAGCTCTCCACTCTGTTTTTGAGGCAAAGTCCAGGTTTTTGGAGAAGAAGTGGAAGTTGCAACGTTTGTGAAGTGTTTGAGTTTGGAATGGGTGTCCCCACACTCTGGGGCTGGTGCACCAGCTCTCCTCCACGTCTGGGAAAACCCACAGTTAGGAAGGTCAAATGGCTGAGCTGAGGTCACAGAGCCAGGACTGCCTGGGCTGGAACTCACCTCTAGGTCTGACCCTGTTCCTCCCTTCAGCTCAAGTCTCCTCCCTCAACCCCCATTGAAGGACTTTACAAGGCTGCCTCAAATGAGTCCTGTAGCTAATTTACCCTCTTTTCTGGCTTCCTGACAGAAGTCAGAGGGTCACACTTGAAAGACTTCCTCCAACCCTGCAAGTCATCACTCTGGAGGGTTCTGCCTGAATTAGAAGCAGGAGCCGTTTCCTATGTGCTGCCGAAGGGCACGGATGAGCCGGGGCAGGTTTCCAGAGCCATAACAATAAATGGCCCTTCCACCCACCCATGCCACGGGAAGGAAACAGGCAAGTGTACAGAAATGCATATACGAGGTTGTGCGTCAGAACATACCAAATCAAATGATGCTGCCAGTGTTGCAGGACTATGTGGGCTCAGTGGGCAAAGGCACCTGTTGCATCTCTGACTGTTGCCATCTAGGGGTCTTAACTGGGCTAAAGAATTAAAAGGCAGAAAAATTAGGTAGCATCAGAGAAATCTTGAACACAGACGGAAGCAGACTCGGCATCGAAAGGCTTTCTTTAGGGGTGAGGAGACATATACACAGCAGGCACACAGAGGAAAAGACACTCTGCACAGCCAACAGCAGGCTTGGGAGGCCACAGCCAGCTTCCTGAGGGCAGGAGGTACGGCCTTGAAGGGTTTTCCTTCCCTAAGTTAGGTTGCTGAACCTGAAGAAAGATAGGAAGGCAAAGATTGGTCCAGAGCTCTTGTGTAAACATGTCCTGTCCAATCTTGTAAACACACAAAGACTTTGTTTTTGTTTTTATTTTCTTTTTGGTTTTTCAAGACAGGGTTTCTCTGTGTAGCCCTGACTGCCCTGGATCTCTCACTGTAGACCAGGCTGGCCTCAAACTCACGGAGAACCACCTGCTTCTGCCTCCTGTGTGCTGCTGGGATTAAAGGCATACACTACCACCATCCAGAAAAGGCCTTTGTTTTAAGCTATCAGGTTTTTGTCTCAGGTCAAGGGGTGAGGAAGAAGACAGCTAATTTGGGAGTTCGCGGTCGGTCTTTCTCCCTATCCCTCTGCCTATCAGAAAATCTGCCTCTGACTTCCTTGTGACCGTCTGAGCTCATTCCTGGGACACACGTGTTGGGAGGAGAGGACAGACTCCTGGAGATAGTCCTCTGACCTCCATACATGCACTATTGTTCAGCTGGAACCTTCAGTTCACTCCTGCTCCATCTGGAAAAACCCATTTCTCTCTGCAAACCCACCCTCAGAAAATCTCGAACAAAGAAAAGATGCCAAAAAGTCCAGTTCTAAATTCTTGGTGGCTGTGGTGGCTTCTCCCCTGAAGTTGCCAGAAGCCCAAGACCCCACCTAAAGCATACCATACTTGGGCACAAACTCAGCTTATGGAGGATACATCATCACCCCTTGCTTAGAGGGTATTTAAGTTCCCTGCTTATATATAACATAACACCTTAATGTTCAGGCACATGACTTCTCTTGCCTTGATCTCTAGGGGCTCTAGAACTCACCCGGGGGTTGCTTTGTTCAAAATAAAGCTGTTCTTTTACTTTTTCAATTCAGCTTGATCTGCTTACTGTGTCAGCGGAGAAACCTGCTATCGAGGTACAGAGTTTACCTATGCACACACAAAACTGATGGATTTTAAAATGGGAAACAATTGAAATATGGAACAGGGACTGGAAACATGACTGTAGATAACGTGCTTGTTGTACAAGTGTCAGACTGGAGTTCAATCCTCAGAACTCATGTAAAGAGCCAAGTGTTGCGCCACGTAATCCTGGTGTGTTGGGGAGGCAGAGATAGGCAGATCCTGGAACTCCCTGACTGACTAGCCTCGCCTAACTGAGGAACCCCAGATCACAGAGACCCTGTTTCAAAAAACAAAGAGAATGATTCCTAAGGAATGACACCTGAGGTTGACTTCTGACCTTACACATAAACACTCATGGATTTATGTGCACACAATCATGTGTGCAAACACATTGAACATACAAACACATGTACATACACACATGCCACACCCACAGCGGTGTCGCCTGTGTGACAACGATGCCTCTGGTTCAGGGGACACAGGATTGGGGGGTCGTGCCATTCGTGGGTAGGTCTCTGGCGGTTCTTTGGCAATCAGCTCAGGTTATGAACTCGAATGGAAGATGGTGTTCTCACCGCTGTCGTAAATGGTTAGCTGCCTCTGCTATTCTCTCCTGTTTCCTGATAATGTTCTTTGCTGTACTTGGCCAAATGCATAACCTTACCAGAGAACTCCTTGATGTTCCTGGGATTGATAATTCTGATAATGATACTAAAACAGTGCTCGAGATGCCTCCAGTGGTTCAAGCCCTTGTGCAAATTCTGGATGATACCAATAAGAGATCAGTGTGGGGGGTATTATAGTATTATAGATGAGTTACAGCAGCGGGAACTTTTCCTAGAAAAGACTGATGATTTGGGGGAAACACAGGTTAAGATCCAGATGTTGTTAGGAAACCCCCATTCTGGGAATAAAGAAACTAGGAAAAAAATCTCTTGCAAGATTGAGTATTCCAACACGTAAGGCTCATGGGTAGTAATGCTTAGGATAGGGGATAAGTGGTGGGAACCACCCAGGAGTACAACTGAGTCACCAGATGACCCCATTCCATACAGAGGAAATATGAGGATGATGGTCATAGGTATGTGATATATGAGGGACAAAAGCGGAATTACTTAGCTCTACCATTTATGGATAGGCTTGCTAGATCCCAACCCCCATGGTGTTTGCTGTATAAGAAGGTACAAAAAAGTATATTTCAGCAGGTGCAGAGAACTGATTAGGCATATTTGGTCACTAGATGAAATAAAGAAAGGGTTAGTAAGAGGAAGGGCCATGATAGCAATAATGAGACAGAAACTTTCTATTCCTAGATAAGATGAAACCACTTGTCTGAGGTTTATGTTCCCAAGGACAAGAGTTCCTCTTCTAAGGATGTCTTATGTCTAACACCTGTTCCTGATAATATGCTTTTCTTAAAAATCGCTGATGTGACTAAAAGAAGCTTTCATACTGTGCCAACTAATGATACATGACCTTCTGATTTGTTCTTTGTTTGAATACTATATAATGAAAACATGAAATCAGTAAAATCGCAGCAGATCCAAACCACTCTCTTGTGTGTTGTGTCTGTCTGTCATCGCCAACCTCATGCCTTCCTGAGTACCAAGACGCTGCTTCTCCCACGGTCTGAGTGGCTCCCCTGAGCTGGTCCGTGGCACACACATACAAACATGTTAACATAGGCAAGGGGTATAGCTTGGTAGAGTGCTTGTTTAGCATCCCTGACCACCACCAACAAAAGATAATGGAAGTTTTACTTTGTAGTCTAAACTGCCCTCAAACCCTAGACCTGCCTGCTCAGCCTACTGCAGGCTGAGATTATGGGCACACTCCAGCGATCCACTTTACACCTTCATTGACTGATATAGTCAGATGTACCAGGCTAGCCTCAAATAAGCAGGGGAAAAGACTCCAGCCCGTGAGTCCTAAGGTGTGATAGTTAATGTTGACTGTAAACTTAATGGGGAGTCCTGTCTGGACACCGAAGAAGCAGGATGTGACCTGCCCCGCCGGAAAAGGTACCGAGCCATGTGGCTAACACAGATAAGAATAATGGGCTAATATAAGTTACAAGAGTTAATAAGAAGCCTGAGCTAATGGGCCAATCAGTTTATCATTAATGTAGACTCTCTGTGTGATTTTCTTTGGGACCTAAAGACTGTGGGAACTGGGCAGGACAGAAACCCCAACTATCAGGCCCTCTTGTTACAAGCATCCTTCCAACTACATCCTATCACAAGGTTTATTAAGTCAGTTTAAAAGGCATGACAAGAAGTGAGAAGAGTCAGATGGGATAAGTTAATGCATCTAAGATAGGGTGCAAATGAAGTGGTCGACACCCACTATGCGGTTCATATCAAGGGTTTGGAACATTCACAGAAAGGACTGGTTCCTGACTCAGCTTCTGTGAAATAGCCCTGCAGCCCATGTTTGTCTGGTGTGTGTGTTCTTGTTTACCTGTTTTTGCTACCACTGTGAATGAGATGGGGCATATTTGGCCACATGTTATCAATTTAACCTCTTAGAGACCAGAGTATGAGTGGCTAAAATAAAGCATACAGATGTTTCCTGTGACTTAATCCCAACAAGAAGCATGGACTACAAAGCTTGGTTGAATTTCTTGGTTGCTAATACTTTGTGGATTCATGCATTGTTGCTGTAAGAATTTAGTGTTATGCAGTTCATCTAGGGAGAACAATTTAAGCCCTGTATTGGGCTTCTCTTGGATGCTACACTATGGGGCTTTCTTCACTGCTGAATTAATCTATATCTTCTCTGTTTCATAAACTGTAGCCACGAGTAAAACTGCATTGATGTTCCTGAGAGTTAGTTTAGCGAATAATTGAGCACAGAGTGGTGGTAGTGACTTCTCACACATGGGCCACAGAGGGACGTCCTCAGACTTCTATCACATATGTGTTCTGCCAGAGAGATAGGAGGACAAGTATATCTTGTCTTAGGTATAACTTGCTAATTATTCAGATAGATCATTCTAATTGTGCTTCTTGGCTAAGGACAGATCAGACAAAAATGTATAATCAATAATGTGGAGACTTGAAATAGAATGGCCCCATAGGCTCATATGTTTGAATGTTTGGTCCCTACTTACTGGAACTTTTTGAGAAGGATTAGGAGGTGTGGCCTTGATGGAGTAGATGTAGCCTTGTTGGAGGAGATGTATCACTGAGGTGGGCTTTGAGGTTTCAAAAGCATATACCAGGCCTAGCATCTCTCTCTCTCTCTCTCTCTCTCTCTCTCTCTCTCTCTCTCTCTCTCTCTCTCTCTCCTCTGCCTACTGCCTGCTGTTCAGGATACATAAAGCTCTCAGGTACTGCTCCAGTGTGGTCTCTGTCTGTGTTCTACCATGATAATTAAGGGCTAACCCTCTAAAACTGTATGCAAGCCCCTATTAAATGCTTTTTTTTATAAAAGTTGACTTGGTTATGCTGTCTTTTCATAACAATAATAATTAAGACAGAAGTTTGTACAGGGAAATTCTATATTTCTGTTATAGGCCTGACCATGCTTTTTGTTGGAGAAATATGGAAGACTTTGGGACTTTAAGTGGGGTTTAATAAGTCATTCCTAGTAGGGGCATGGAAGACAGTGGTGCTGAGAGATATGTGAACTATGCATGCCTAGCTCAAGAGGTTTCAGAGGGAAGAATGTTAGTAAGTGGCCTAGAAACTGTTTTTTAATATAATTTATTTTTACATTTATGTTTTATTTTTATTATTTAAATTTTTTCATTTACTTTACATCCCGACCAAAGTTTCTCCTCCTTCCTTTCCTCACATTCTCCCCACAACCTCCAATCTGCCCACCCCCATCGTCTCCTCCTCTGTTTTTATTCATAAAGGGCAGGCCTCCCATGAGTGTCAACTAAGCATGGCATAATATAATGTTGAAGTAGGACTAAGCTCTTCCCTTTGTATGAAGGGCAGGCAAGGTAATTCAGTATGGAGAATAGTTTCCCAAAAGCCAGCTCAAGCACTGGGGACAGACCCTGACCCCACTGCTAAGACTCCTACAAATAGACCAAGCTACAGTTGTGTAGAGGGCCAAGGCCAGTCCCATGCAGGCTCCTGAGCTGTCAGTCCAGAGTTTGTGAGCTCCTATGAGCCCGGGGTTAGTTGTTTCTTGATGTGGGATTCCCCTCTGTATGCTGTGAATATCATTGGTTAATAAAGACACTGTTGGGCCTGCGCAGGGAATAGAGGTAAGCAGGGAAAACTAAGCAGAATGTGGAGAGAAAGGAGGTGGAGTCAGAGAGAGAAGTCATGTAGCCTGCCAGAGACAGACGCTGGGAACTTTACCCGGTAAGCCACAGCCACATGGTGATGCACAGATCAATGGAGATGGGGTAAATTAATTTGTAAGAGTTAGCCAAAAAGAAGCTAGAGCTAATGGACCAACCAATGATTTAATTAATATAGTAAAAAATAAAAAAAGAAAAAAGAAATGTGGTACATTTACACAAAAAAAAAAACAAACAAAAAATAAAAAAACTTAATGGGATTTATTTGCTTTTAGATTTATTTATTTTATTTTATGTGTATGAGTGTTCTGCCTGTGTGTATGGTTTTCACAGAGGTCAGAAGAGGTTTTCAGATCCCCTGGAACTGGAGTTGTGAGTGGATGTGGGCATCACAGAGTGCTGGGACTTGAACCCAGAGGTCCCTTGAAAGAGCAAGTGTTCTTAACCTCTGAGCCATCTCTCCAGCTCCAACTTGATGGGCTTTAGAATCACCATGGAAACAAACCTCTGGTTTGTTTGTGAAGGAGAGCTGGATCAGTTTAATCGAGGAGAAGGCTAGCCCTAACTGTAGGCAGCATTACTAGAGCTATGCACTGAATTGGAAGCTGAAGGCAAACTGAGCACGAACAAGTACTCACGGCTCTGTGCTTTCTCACTGAGGCCTCGGTGTGACCAGCTCTGCTGCTGTGTGCTCCCATCATTATGAGCTGTGCACTCAAGGGACAAGCCCAAGTTAGCCCTTCCTTCCTTAAGTTGCTTTTATCAGGCATTTCCTTGCAGAACTGAAACAGAGCTTGGACGCTAGGGACGGGTGAATTGAAGCTGTAGTGAGATGCCACGCCTAGAGGAATAACAAGTAGAAAAAGATGGATAACATCAAGTACTAGAAAGGATGCAGCCCTGGAACTTGCATTGCTCTTGGTGGTGGTCATAAAATGGCAAAAGTCATATTAGAAAATAACTGAGGGATGGCCTGATGACTCAGAGATAAAGGTGTTTGCCCTGAAGCCTTCTGACCTGAGTTAGAGCCCAAGGACCCACACAGTGCAAAGAGAGACGTAACTCCCAAACGTTGTTCCTCTGATCTCCACCCACACACCTAAGTATGGCAAGTGCTCCTGAGAGCACGTGCACACACACTCAAACACACACAAGTAAATGTTAGAGCACACGCATGCACACCCACAAATAAATGTTAATTTTATTTATTTTTGGTTATTCAAGACAAGGTTTCTGGTGTAGCCTTGGTTGTCTTGGTGAATTTGCTCTGTAGGACAGGCTGGCCTTGAACTCATTGATCTACCTGACTCTGCCTTCCTAGTGCTGGAATTAAAGGTGTGCACCACTACTGCCTGTCTGGCTTTTATTTATTTATTTTTGAGACAGGGTCTGTCTGTATAACCCTGACTGGCCTAGATTTACAGAGATCCTCCTGCCTCTTCCTTTCTAGTACTGGGATTAAAGTATTGCAACAAGGCCCAAGCCACCTTTAATCCCAGCACTCAGGAGGCAGAGGAAGGCAGATCTCAAAGACCAGCCTGGTCTACAGAGTGAGTTCCAGGACAGCCAGAGCTACACAGAGAAACCCTGTCTCAAAAAAAAAAAACAAAACAAAACAAAAAGAAAAAGGAGTGCACCACCATATGCAGCAAATGTTTAAAAAAAAGTTTAAAAGAAAAACTTCCAGGTAGTTAAAAAATACTTTGAAAGCTGGAGAGATGGTTTGGTGCTGTTCTTGCAGGGGACCCAGGTTCAGTTCCCAGCACCCACAAAGCATTTATAGCCATACTTAACTTCAGTTCCTGGAGATCCCGCACACTCTCCTGGCCTGCGAGGGTACCAGGCATAAATAAGGTATACTTACATACATGCAGGCAGAACAGTCATTTATATAAAAGAAAAATAAATAAAATCTTTAAAAAGCAAAACAGAACTATTTTGAGCCCATTATGGTGGCACACACCTTTAATCCCAGCACTAGGGAGGCAGAAACAGGCAGATCTCTGTGAGTTCGAGGCCAGCCTGGTCTACATTGAGAGTTAAGACCAGTCCGGACTAAGTAGTGAGACCCTGCCTTTTTTGTTTGTTTGTTTTGTTTTTGTTTTTGAAGACAGGATTTCTCTGTGTAGTCCTGCTGAGACCCAGTCTCAAAGGGGGGAAAAAAAGCCGGTCATGGTGGCTCACATCTTTAATCCCAACACTCAGGAGGCAGAGGCAGGAGGGTTTCTGAGTTCAAGCCTAGCCTGATCTACAGAGCTAGTTCCAGGACAGCCACGGATACACAGAGAGACCGTGTTTCGAAAATAACAGCAATAATAATGATAATAAATTAGATGCCAAGCTGGAAAGCGGAGACAGGAGAACTGTTGCAAATTTGAAGTCAGTCTATGCTACATAATGAGTCTGGGACCAGTCTGGGCTTTACGTCTTCAAATGAAACAAACAAAAGCACCACGATTCTCACAGTACAGACAATTCAGTTTCACTTGTGGGGGTGGGGTGGTGTATGTGTGTAAGCACATATCTGCATTTATATGTCTAATAAATAAAGCTGTTTCCATTTTTGCAAGAGGAAACAAAACAAGAGCTCCCAGCAGAGCCTGGCCCTGGTGACCTCAGAGAGGCTCCTCTCTGGTGGCCGTTCCCTTCTAACCGGAGACAGGAGATGGCACAGACTCAAGGGCTTCCTGTGCTGGCCGGCATGTCCCAGGAGCCCAGTGGTAGTGACGGGAGTGGCCACAGATGCTTCCCGGAAGGCTCAGGGACACTAAATCACTGGTGCTGGCCCTGCTGTGCTGGCGGCCACAGGGCCAGAGGTTTCCTCTGCAGAGACAGGCCAAGGCGGTGGGAAATGCACAGGTTTGCCCGGAGAAGTGGCGTTATGGGGCGGTGGGAGGCAGGGCGCACGGCCCTCTCCTGCTTAGCTTACCATCTGGGCCTGGTGAGACAATTCAGTGAGTAAAGTGCATGCTTTGTAAGAGTGACCGCCTGAGTCAGATCCCCAGAACTCGGGTAAAAATGCCGGACACGGTGGCTGGCATAGCCCTGCAAATCCCAGCTTGGGAGATGGGAAGTAGAGATGGGCGGAACCCTGGAAGCTCCCGGGACAGCTGGCCTGGCCTACTTGGCAAAGTTCCGACCAATGAGAGACCCAGTCTTACACAAAGATAAAGGTTGCCCGAGGATTCGATTTTTCAGCTTGTCCTCTGCCCTGAAACAATCCTTCCCCCACACAGAAGCGGGAGGGGACTGCTACATGGAGGAAGGGGTAGCTGGAGGGAAATGGGGCCAGCCACACCCCCTAGACATGGAAAAAAAAGACCCAGGAAACAAGTTGAAGTCTCTATACCAATGAAATGCTTGCTTCTCTGCTTCTCTGGGCATGTGTGTACCACTGGTTGTGCGTGTGCTTGCAGAGACTTCTGTGGAAGTCAGATGGAGCATGCTTGTAATCCCAGCACTGGAAATGCTGGGGCAGAAAGATGGGCATGAGATAAGTTCCAGGCCAGACTGGGCTACATAGTAAGACTCTGTCTAAAGGGGCCAAGAGAAGGTTCAGTAGTTAGAGCACTGGCTGCTCTTACCCAGGACCTGGGTTTGAGTTCCAGCATCCACATGGAGGCTCACAACCACCTGTAACTCACCCCAGGACCTCACATACACCCACTGAAGGAGCTCCCCTATCATTCCTTTTTTTTTAATGAAAGCACTTTTTTAATGATTTATTTTTATTTTATGTGCATTGGTATTTTGCCTGAATTGGGTATCTATGTGAGGGTGCCAGATCCCCTGGAACTGGAGTCACAGACAGTTGTGAGCTGCCATGTGAGTGCTGGAACTTGAACCGAGGTCCTCTGGAAGATCAGCAGTGCTCTTAACTGCTGAGCTATCTCTCCAGCCCCCTCCTATCCTAATAACTAAGAAGTTTTCTTTTTCTGTCTGAGAGATTGGTCCCGATGCACCCTGAAGGAAAGCCATAACATTCGTAGGCAAAGAGCGACAGCTCATGTGTCCACTGTCTCCCCATCCGGGAGCGTCTTCTAATGAGGAAGTCCTTCCGTGTCTGCCCACCAACCCAGTGCTTGCTCCACCAGGCACAGGAGAAAACTAACTTTCAAACAACATGGTAGGCCTTCCCTTTGGAGTCTGTCAGGATAACTATGCCCCAACAAGTATTACAGATGCCGATGCCCACGAGTGCCATGGAGCCTGAGTCCCAGTTTCATGACCCACCTGGCCACCAGGTGCTCACACAGTGAGCTCCAAACAGTGCAGATACAGAAAGCACTCAATAGGGTCATTGGGTTTTAGCCACCGGGTTCCTGAAAAGGGGAGACCATGGGTGAGGCAGGTGGAGTCTTGGATGAGGTGACCCCTTGGGGAGCTCAGCGGGCCAGACCACTCGGATCCCATGTCCGGAAGGCGCACAGCTGTCAGAGCTTTTGTTTTGAACTCTCAGGCAGTACTCTCAGCCTCGTTTTACTTATTCATTTCGAGATGGGGTCTCGCTGTGCAGCCCTGGCTGGTCCTAGAGCTCATATGTGGTCCAGGCTGGCCTCACACTCACAGAGATCCACCTGCCTCTGCCACCTTAGGGCTGGGATTAAAGGTGTGCGCCACCACAACAGGCTCTTAGTCCCATTTTACTGACAGGGAAACTAAGGTGCAGATATTCAGTAAGTTGCTAAGTGGATGGAGGCAGGGTTCAGACCTGGGTAGCAGGCTGCTCCATCCTGTTACTGTCCACTGGACTACTTGTGCCTGTTGCAATTCCAGATGCTGGGATATAGATGGAGATACAGATCTTCACCTGGGGGATGTGGCTCCATTGGCACTTGTGGAGCCCTGGGCTTGAATCTCAGCACCAGAATGAACGGGTGCGGTGGTACACACTTGTCATGCTGGCACTTGGGAGGCAGAGACAAGGGGATTGGAAGCTCAACATCACCCTGAACTACGTAGGGAGTTTGAGGACAGCTCCGCCACAGGAGACCCTGTTTCAACAGGCAGGTAGACATAGGTCCAACTGTACGGCCCTCACTGATGACCTGAGGGAACAGAAACATCAATAGCAATGATCCTTGGGCATTCCTGTTTTGGGTGCACAACTTCTCTAAGAGTCTCTGGGAAGGGACCAGTCACCCTGCTCTGAAGGGGCCAGGAAAGTACTGATGCTGAGTCTAAGAATGACAAAGAAGGCCGGGCAGTGGTGGTACACGCCTTTAATCCCAGCACTCGGGAGGCAGAGGTGAATTCACAGGTGAATCCCTGTGAGTTCGAGGCCAGCCTGGTCTACAAGAGCTAGTTCCAGGACAGGCTCCAAAGCCGCAGAGAAACCCTGTCTCGAAAAACCAAAAAAAAAAAGAATGGCAAAGAGGAACCAGGCAAAGTGTGGAGACACCAGGTAACAGAAACAGCATACACAATGTGCCCTGGATGACATAAGCATTTTTCCAAAGGTCACCAGGGCACTGGTGACAGGGCAAGAAAAGAGCCCAACCCTGGTCTCTGTGACCTTCCACCTTCTCCCTTACCAGTCACAGGCAGATGTCTATAGCCTTCTTGGAGGTAGCAACACAACCACTCTGGGGATGGATGGACTCGAGATTGGATCCCACGTGTCCTGAAGGACATAACCTCCGTGGTGCTGTGTGCAGGAGTCATGATGAGTCAGGGAATGGGTGCCCGGCTGATGGAGGCAGAGAACAGCGTGCAGATGCTATCAGAGGCTGGCTCCCCTCCAAAGGCTTATGCGGGACATTCCCAGCTTCTCTAATGAGTTAGAGGCAATGCTGCGGTTTGACAAGTGTTTTCAACTTGGCCACTTGGTGAAACTTCTTGACAAGCACCATCCATTTCTGGACTTGAATGGCAGTAGCCAGATTTATCACCAGGAGGGACTGGACTGGACTCTCACCAAACAGGACTACAAAGAGGCCTCTCAGCTAACCTATCCAGCAAACCCCACTGCAAGTGGAGTAGGAGGTGGGGAACACCCATGTCCTCTGTCTTCAGTGGTTTTTTTTTGTTTGTTTGTTTTTGTTTGTTTGTTTTTCGAGACAGGGTTTCTCTGTAGCTTTGGAGCCTGTCCTGGAACTAGCTCTTGTAGACCAGGCTGGTCTCAAACTCGAGATCTGACTGCCTCTGCCTCCCAAGTGCTGGGATTAAAGGTGTGCGCCACCACTGCCCGGCTCTGTCTTCATTCACACAGACATTATATACATGTATACTAGTTTTTTTGGGAGGTGGGGGTATGGGACTGGAAAGATGGTTCAATGTTTAAGAACACTGGCCCTCCCAGAGGACCCAGGTTCAATTACTAGCATCCACATGGTGGCCCCCAACCATCTGTAACTCCAGTTCCAGAGTAATCTGACGCCCATTTCTGGCCTCCAAGGGCACCAGACACACACATGGTGTACATACGTGCAGGCAAAACACTCATACACATAAAAAGAAAATGAAAATAGAAACAAAAACAATCTGACCACACAGCTATAGCAACCAACAGAGTGAGCAGGTTTAAAGGCAAACAGGACAATGCAAGGAACTGCAAGCTAGCCGCCAGTCTGCACGTATGTGGTCACGTGATTTTTTTTAAGCAACGTTGGCAAGATCACACGGGAGGAAAAAACAGTCCTTCATCGAGTGGTCCTGTGAAATAACTTAGGTTTAACACCGGTTACAAATATTAACTCAAGGTGGATCAAAGACCTCAATGTGAGGCCTGAAAACTGCAAAACTCTCAGAAGACAGCAAAGGGCAACAGCCTCACGACACTGGATTCGGCAATGGTCTCCTGGCTACTGCATCAAAGGTAACAAAAGAAAACACACAAATTGGACCTGATGAACATTTTTGAAATCATGAATTAACAAAACAATATCAGGGGGGTGGAGAGATGGCTTCGTGACTAGGAGCACTTGTTGCTCTTGCAGACGGCCCAGCTTCAGTTCTCAGCTCATAGGTTATGGTCTCACAGCCAGCTGTGGCTCCAGTTAGGCTCTGAGCACACGCACACGCACACACACACACACGCACGCACGCACGCACACACAACCAAGACAAATCTTAGGGCTTGGGCTGTAGCTCGGTGGCAGAGCACTTGGCTTGTACACACGAGTTCCTGAGTTTGATCTCCAGCATTGCAAAAACGGTAAGGATGTCTCAGAAGTTTAGAGAACGTGTTGCTCTTGCAGAAGATCAGGATTTGATTCCCAGAGCCCAAAGGGTAGCTCACACCATCTGTGATTCTAGTTCCAGGGGATCTGAGTCCCCTTCTCACTTTCAAGGGACCTGGTATTTACACAGTTCACATATATACATTCAGGAAAAACATCCATACACATAAAGTAAACACATGTAAAATTCTTTTGTTTTTGTTTTGTTTGTTCTGTTTTGTTTTTCGAGACAGAGTTTCTCTGTGTAACAGTCTTGGCTGTCCTGAAACTCACTCTTTAGACCAGGTTGACCTTGAACTCACTGAGATCCACCTGCCTCTGCCTCCCAAGTACTGGGATTAAAGGCGTGCACCACCACTGCCTAGTTTACACGCAACATTTTTAGGTAAATTTAGCAAGGGTACACTCAAAATTTGAACGTGACCTAATGGTGCAGGCCTGCAATCCCAGACACTCAGGAGGCTGAACGTTCAAACCCTGTCTCAAGAGAGAAACAGGACTGAAGATCCAACAAGCCTGAGGTGGGAGTGGGCTTGCCCCACGTGCACGAGCCCTGGATCCATGCCCAGCTCCACATTAGCCAATACGGTGGCACGGTGGATGTTCCCGTAATCCCAGCGTTGAGGAGGTAGAGGAAGGTGGATCGGGAATTCAAGGTCATGATGATTTTGAGGCTAGCCTAGGCTAAACAAGACTTGGTCTCAAGGCAGGGTGTGGTGGCTCACACCTTTAATCCCACCACAAGAAGGGGCAGTAGAGGCAGGTAAATCTCTCTGAGTTCAAGGCCAGCCTGGCCTACAAAACAAGTTCCAGGACAGCCAGTACTGTTATACAAAGAAATCCTGTTTTGAAAAAACAAAACAAAACAAAAAAATTTATCTCAAAACAAAATCCCTAGAAAATAGCAAATACGGATGGTAAGAACACCACAGCAGCTGAGGAAAATACTTTGGTCGTTCCTCAAAAAGTGACAAATAGCTGGGCCGAGGAAAATACTTTGGTCGTTCCTCAAAAAGTGACAAATAGCTGGGCCGTGGTGGCGCACACCTTTAACTTCAGCACTTGGGAGGCAGAGGCAGGTGGATCTCTGTGAGTTCGAGGCCAGCCTGGTCTATAGAGCGAATTCCAGGACAGCCAGGACTACACAGAGAAACCCTGTCTCGGAAAACCAAACAAAAGTGAAAAAGAGAATTAGCCACATGATCCAGCAATTCCCCGTCTGAGAGATACTTGTTCCCTGCCCCCCTTCATAGCAGCCTCACTCACAGGAGGTCACATGTGGGGGCAACTCCAGTGTCTGTTACCAGATGAATGGTAAGTAGGATGTGGCTTATGCAACAGAACATTATCCAGCCTTGGGAAGGCAGGATGTCAGGATCTGTGCTAGAACATGGATGAGCCTAAAAACATGTAAGATGGAAACAGCAAGATGGGTCCTTTTAGATGAGCTGCTTAGAGGAGATACAACCACAGAAGCCAGCTATTAAATGGTGTCGCCAGGCCTGGCAGGGAGCAGAGGCAGGAGTTAGTCTGTAATACACGGGTTCAGGATTTTTATGCTTTACATTTTATTTATTTGTGTGTGGTGTGTGCTCGTTCATGTGTGTGTGGAGGTCAGAGAGCAGCTTTGGGGAGTCAGTCGTCTCTTTTAGGTGGGTCCTGAGTTGTGACTCTGGCCGGCAGGCTTGGTGGCAAGTGCCTTTCCCCGCTGAGTCACCTCACCACCCACACATATTCCTTCATTCCTTCTGGCTTTGTTAGGAGTCAAACAGGGCATGTTGGGCAAATGCTCTCTCACCAAGTTACATCCCTCACAGCTCTGGGCAAGAGTTCAGGCTCAGAATGGGAACTTTCTAGATTTGAAGTCAGCTCCATCAATGACTCCCTGACTACACCCAGGCACAATGGTCATGCTACCTTTCTGTGCCTCAGTCTCCTCATCTGTGAAAGGAGACCTACAGCTGGGCGGTGGTGGTACAGGCCTTTCATACCAAAATTTAGGAGACAGAAGCAGGCAGAGCTCTGTGAGTTCAAGGTCAGCCTGGTCTACAGAGTGAGCTCTGTGACAGCCAGAACTACACAGAAAAACCCTGTCTCGGGAGGGAAAAAAAAGAAGAAGAAAGAAAGAAAAGAAGGAAGGAAGGAAGAAAATAAAAAGAAAAAAGAGAAGTAGGAAGGCTTCCATGCAAGAATCCCAGGCTTAATCTCTGGGCAGGCTCCTAAGTACCATAAAGTGCCATAAAGTGCAAGGTCACATCACACATCACAAGAAAAGGGGACACGCCCATCACACATCACAAGAAAAGGGGACACGCCCATCACACATCACAAGAAACTGGATGTTTCTGCTCAGCCCGCTGCAGCAGCCACAGACTATTTTAATAAGGAAACTCATTCCTGCTCCCGGAGCTGCAGGGCTCCTGACTCTTGGCTTTAACAACTCCTCGGGCTCAGTTGCCCACTTACTCGTCTGTCCAGCGGTCACTTTCTGGCCCCTGCTGTACAGGCCCTAGGTTGGGGGCAGGTAAAAACCTCCCTGGGCCTTATCCCCTCTGTGAAATGGAGATGAGGGTAGCTTTGGAAGGTTGTAGTTGGCATTACAGCAGATCTTAATTATCGCAGGGTACAGTGTTCAGGCTGAGGCCAAAACACGGATGTTATTGCCACTATTTCCAACAAACACAGCGGGGAACATGGAGACCTTTAAATAAAACAGGGTGCCCAACACCATGCTGCCTTGGGGCTGTATCAAGAGAAGGTGATTTGGGTCTCTCTTGCTGTAACAAACCTCAGGGGCTATGGCTCACCTTTCTCTCCAGTGCCTATAGCAGCACCCTAGCACACACAGCGAGGACTCCATTTTTTTACATTTTAATTTATTTCTTATTATGCATATGGGTGTTTGGCCTACAGGTATGTCTGTGCACCATGTGTGTGCTGTGTCATGAAAGCCTGAAGGATGTTTGAGCCCCTGGAACTGGAGCTACAGCCAACTGTGATCTCCCATGTGGGCACTAGGAATTGAACTTGGTTCCCTCTGGAAGAGCACTCAGTGTTCCCAACCTCTGAGACATCTCTCCAGCCCTCAATTTTTCAATTCACTTCTCACAAACACCTTCAAAATAGACTAGGGTGATTCATACCTTAGAGCTCCAAAATGAAAGCGTAGAGAGGTTAAGCAACTTGCCCAAGCTCACTCAGGGGCAGAGGAAGAGCCTGAAGCTGAAGCGGTCCTTGCTAACTGAGGAGCGGCTGGGTACAGAGTCTGGAGTCTTTAGGTCTAAGGGTAGAATCAGAGGACAAGGCCTGGAACAAGACTAACCCCGTCTTGCCCTCCACGGTTCCCCAAGTGCGGGCTGAAATGTGGTAGCTAGCAGAACCCTAAGCTTAAGCAGAATGTTAAAATTTAGGGTACCCCAGATCCCAGGCCATCAGGAAGTTGGGGCTGATGGGAAAGCCCAACAGTGCAAGTTCCCTACTGTCCCTGGGGAGGGTCAGATGAGTAGAAACAGCACATCCTACAGCACCGAGGGCTGGGCGCTCTGTAACTAGTTGATAGAGTACTTGCCTAGCATGCCCAAAGCCTGGGGCTGGATCCTCAGCATCCTGCCAACCAGGTGCAGCAGCACACATCTGGAACAGGAGTGTGGTCATCCATCCAAGGGCATCTCTGGCTATATATCAAGTTTCAGGCCAGCCTGGCATCTGTAAAGTCCTGTCTCAAGTAACACAATATTATTATGTTATGTTATATATTATATGTTAGTAGCTGACATCTGATGAGTGCTTTCCTTTACCAGGTAATCCACAAGGCCCTTTCTATGCATTGTATAATGCAGAGGGTATATTCTACACTATAGACTGTATAAGTTTCTTGAGTCCTGTCAGATCCACAAGGTTAGCAGGACCACAGAGTGAGAAAACTGAAGTGCAGGAATGCCACACCTGGCTCCAGAGTCGAAGGCACAGAGGTTGCTGGTACCCTGACTCATACCTGCAGCTCCCCTGTCCCTTCTATCTCCCGCTGTTCCCATCTTCCCAGCATTTCACCACTACACACCATCACCACGCTGCCAACGTTTTAAAAAAGTTGCAGTCTGAGGACCGTGACTAAGAATTAAGTAAATATGCAGAGCTCAGCCAAGGTTGAAGGGGCCTGTATGTGCAAGTGTCTAAGGACAGGGCAGTGACCCTGGAGTGCTTCTCCATGGTGAGCACAGCTCTGATCACTGGGTGAAAGGTCCTGCCAGGTTATGCAAGCTCCATGCCTGCAACCCATATCTGCCCATTGGGTGGGAGTTTAGAAAGATCCAGAAGACCCAGTCTAAGATGAGCAGCTGTCTTTGGAGGAGGCCTAGCGTTTGGCTAGGCTGACCAAGAGAGATCTCAGCCAACCTATTCTCCACCCCACCCCCACTCCACTTCTTGGGCATCTCTGTGGAATGCCCATTTCCCTGTGCCTTATGTAACCGAGCAGAGAAGGTGTCCTTATCTTCCTTTACAGGTGAGGACACCGAGGTGAAACAGGTTAATGATTTCCTTGAAGCCATAGGGCCAAGGAGTGGCAGGGCTGGCTTCTGAACCCAGGTCATACCTTGGACAGAAAGAAGGCAGGTCCAAGCCAACCGTGTATACGAGAGGTGTTTTGAGACCTGGCAGCAGCTAGAAAGGAAAAGTGGGTGAAGCAGATAAACTTCTGAGTCCTAAAGGCCACATGGATCTGGTTTGGGCTTACCGTCCCCCACCTGATACCTTCCATGGCTCCCCATTACACAGATAAATGCAGCATTGTTAATGTGGCATTGTGGGATTGGGCCTGTATCCTTGCTAGCCTTGCCCATCCCTCTGGAAGATTCTGAACTTTCTCTTAGTATGAGCCAGCTGTCTCCTCTCAGCTGTCTCATCAATGCTGCCTCCCCTACCTGACTTCTACGTCCTCAGAGAAGCCCGCCTTGACTACCCACACTCCATCACATCAAGCCTCTCTTGTCCCCATGCTCCTGGCCCTGCTGCCCAACCACTGTCACCAGACATGGTCAGTCACCATGGGAGCCACATCCGCCTGCACTTTTCTGCAGCCTGACCCCAAAGCACCTAGTAAAATACACGTGGGAAA
Source organism: Ondatra zibethicus (assembly GCA_004026605.1). NCBI lineage: Eukaryota > Metazoa > Chordata > Mammalia > Rodentia > Cricetidae > Ondatra > Ondatra zibethicus. The sequence goes on along the minus strand of PVIU01010688.1, from coordinate 46,631 downwards.
ACAACATGAAAGAACAAAAGGCCCTGCTGACCTGGAAGGCAGGTGGGGGTGAGAGGGGGTGTTAGGAGGTGGAGGGGCCGGGTGGGGGAGGGGCAGGGGTTGAGGGAGTGAGGCTGTTGTGAGTCAGGGGTGGGGCTGCTGGACTGATCTGTAGGTTGTACAAAGAACAGCATCCTAAGACTGGGACCAGCCCTCCCTGGCCAGGAACATGGGTGGCCAGGGCCACTTTGCCCTGTGGTTGTTTGTAGGCCTTAGGGGATGGCCTTCCAGAGCTGAAGCAGGGTGTAGAAGGTGAAGCAGACCCCAAGGGCCAAAGGGAGAGATGAACAGCTCTGGGATAGCTCTGTGAAAACCCCCATGGATCGCTGCATAATCACACCCCAGGCTCACCCTAGGAATCAGGCCTCATTTTTGCTACATCAGGCCAAAACTTTTATTTATACTCATAAATCAAAACTCCTGACCCTTCTGCCTCTATCTTCTTAGTGCTGAAAATTGTTAGACCTGGGTATGACAACATATGTCTACAATTTCCAGCACTCAGAAGGTAGGGGCAGGAGGATCAGGAGTTCAAGGTTAGCCTCCTCCCTGTAGCAAGTTTGGGGCCAGCCTGACTTAAGGGTGAGACACTGTTTAAAAAAAAAAAAACAAACAAACCCACTGGGTGGTGGTGGCACACACCTTTAATCCCAGCACTTGGGAGTCAGAGGCAGGCAGATCTCTGTGAGTTCGAGGCCAGCCTGGTCTACAAGAGCTAGTTCCAGGACAGGCTCCAAAGCCACAGAGAAACCCTGTCTTGAAAAACCAAACCAAACCAAACCAAAACAAAAACCCCACAAACAAAAAAAAAAAAATTAAAAAAGAGAACAGGAGTAAGGCATGGTGGGTGCATGCCTTTAATCCCAGTGCTCACGAGGCAGAGGCAGAAGGATTTCTGTGAGTTTGAGACTACGTAATGAGTTCCTGACCAGTCAGGAATACACAATGAGACCCTACTAAGAACAACAACAACAAACAAAATCAAAAAAACAAAAACAAACAAACGAACAAAAAAATCCAAGGAGCTGGGCGGTGGTGGCACACGCCTTTAATCCCAGTACTAGGACTGTTACATAGGGAAACCCTGTCTAAAAAAAAAAAGAAAGAAAGAAAGAAAGAAAAAGAAAAAATACAAATAGCTTAAAAAATAGAAAGTTAGGCAAGCAGAATAATACTGCTTTTCTTGCTTGCTTATTCCAACCGATTAGGAAGCTGGGAGAGGTGGGAGTGTGCCTGGTCCATGTACATTGGTGGGACACGCCAATAGCATGGGTCCAGCCTTTTCAGGAGGCAGCTTGGGGGCATCACTCAACATCAAATTTGCAAACACCCTTTGACTCAGTAAGCCTTGGGCCCGAAACTGGATGGCTGACTCCAGATCTCGTGCTATGAACCATGACTTCCCTGTGAGTGATGGTCAGGCTTGGGCTGAAAAGGGCAGTGTTGGCAGATTATTCAAAGGACTGTGGACTTGGCCGTGGGAGGCATAAGCAGGGTGGATTGCTGTGGGCGAGTTCTTTGGTGTCTTTATCTTCTTGTGTGGCTGGCTCAGATGGCAGCAAGGAGCCCAGGACAAATCAATATGTCCTTGGTCAGCTGCTTTGGTGGCTCGGCTGCCATTCCGGTTCTGCAAATAATTGGAGCCCAGTCACCGGTGAATCAGCACTGACTGCCCTTGGCAAGCTGGGCCAGGAAGCTGCTTGGTGTGGCATGGCTGTATGAAGAAAGCTCTGTGCTGGGGGTCAAGTGACAGAGAGCCTAGGGGATTTGGGCAAGTCACATTTACCACGCCTGCCTTAGTTCCTCCTGTGTCTGGCTCTCTCTTTTGATCATTCCCTTCCCTCTTCTCACCCCTGCCCCCACTTCTTTCTTTCAATTAATATGGCCAGGTGTTGTCTGAGTCCTGAGCAGGGGAGAGCAAATGGGACTCTAGGCTCTTGCTTTCTGTGCATGTGGGTGTTTGGTACCACAAGGACACAGAGTCAGGAGCAGTCATTGAATAAGGGGAAGGACAATGTGATGTGTGGATGTGTGAGCTAGCTCGGACAATGAGTGATGTTATCAGATGAGCGTTAGGGGTCTGAGGGAGGCACGCAGAGGGTCAGAGCAGTTGCTTCTAAAAGACTCTAAACACCAGGCACAGAAATGTGGTGTGACTTTCGTTTAATATATACATACATATATATGTATATATATATATATGTGTGTGTGTGTGTTGGGACCATTTGGAGTCCTGGCCTCCAGCTGCTCTTCCCTGCTAGAGAGCTTTCCTTTCCTTCTGATTTGAGTTACTGAAAGCTGTGTCATAATTGTTTACCAGCTCAGCTTCACGAGCGCATGTTGCCTTGAGGATCAGGATAAGGTTTTCACCTGTAGGCCCACCTGACTGTTGGGGATATGAGCCTCCATGGTGCTATTGAATAAGGGACTTCTTACCAGTGACTAGAGGTCCGTGTCACTGTCTCCCTGTCTGTCTCTCTGTCTGTCTTTGTGTGTTACAACCTCCAGCCCCTTGCCCGAAGCTTGTGAACTGTATGGTAGTGCATAGAGCGCAGACAGGCGGTTGTGCACTGCATATATATGTGTGTGTGTGTATATATATATTGTTTATTAGAGACAACGCTCTAATAGCTTTGGAGCCTGTCCTGGAACTAGATCTGTAGACCAGGCTGGCCTCGAACTCACAGAGATCCACTTGTCTCGGCCTCCTGAGTGCAGGTATTAAAGGCCTGCACCACCACTGCCTGGCATAGTCTTATAACTCTATGTTGTTAAATGACAAAAACTAATTCAGGTCTGGGATGTAGCTCAGTTGTGGAGTGCTGGCTGAGCATATGGAGTCATGGGTTCTGACCCTATCACCGAATAAACTGGGCATGGTGGGGCGTGTCTGGGAGGTAGAAAATGGAAGATCAGAAGTTCAAGGTTGTCTTTGGCTACTTAGCAAGTTTGAGGGCAGCTGACTCTGTACTGGATACTGTCTCAAACAACAAATTCTATGAAAAGCAAACAAAGGCCATGAATATTTTCTTTGAATGAACTCTGTGTGTGTGTGTGTGTGCATGTATACATGCATGTGTCTGTGTGCGTGAATGTGCGTACGTGTGTGCACGTGCGTGCTGCATGTGTGTGCGTGTGTATGAGTGCATGCACACGCATGGTGTTAGCACTCAGTCTCCCTGTGCTAGGTAAGTGCTTTACCACCGAGCCACACCCCCACCCAGAAGAGCCAGGAAGAATGAGTCAAATAAGTATGTCTTTCTTTCCAAAGCTTCTCCTCAGGTGAAAGCTTCTGGTAGCAACCCTTTGGGTGTATCCCTTCAAGATCCTTTTCTACATTCACATAAATAGCTCTTATTTTTTTCCCACAAAACCAAGCTTGTCCTTTACACATTGTTTTGTGAGAAACGTGGCCACCTTCCACCTCAGCACACACCAGCCTCCTGCTTGACAGTCTCTTAGGAGCCCATTGATGTCACCTGCCTTCACAGGACACTTCTTTGTTTGCTTGGTTTTTGTTTTTCGAGACAGGTTTTCTCTGTAGTTTTGGAGCCTGTCCTGGAACTAGCTCTTGTAGACCAGGCTGGCCTTGAACTCACAGAGATCCGCCTGCCTCTGCCTCCCGAGGATTAAAGGCGTGCAACACTACAGCCAGGCCTTCAGGACACTTCTGGAACTGAATGCCCAGGATGGAGCTGGGGATAAAACACAGTCCTTGTCCTGGAGGCCTCCTCCTTCCTCCCAGTATCTTCTTGTAATACACGTCTTTGTAGACAGCCTCACTGTGTAGTGCTGGCGGCCTAAAGCTCATTGTGTGATCCAGGCTGGGTTGTGTATGGGTCTTCCCATGCACTTGGAAGTGTTACAGTCGGGTCATTTGTGAAAGGATTTTCAGAGCTGGATGGTGAGGCACATGCTTACAATCTCAGCACTTTGGGTGCTTGAGGCAGAAGGACTACTGTGAGTTTGAGGACACTCTGGGCTACATAGCAAGTACAAGGCCAACCAGAGTTGCATAGCAAGACCCTGTCTCAAACAAAAGGAATTCTGCACAAAAGTTTCTTTTGATGTTGGGGTCCTGTTTGTTAACTAGGCTGACCTGGAACTCTTAGCTGGAGCAGTTTCCTCCTTCAGCCTCTACAATGACTGAAACTATACACATTAAGTTGTGTATAGTTAATTAATTTTTTTCCCATATTTATTGAGCTCTACATTTTTCTCTGTTCCCCTCCCTGCCTCTCGTCTCCCTCCTTCAACACTCCCCCCAAGGTCCCCATGCTCCCAATTTACTCAGGAGATCTTGTCTTTTTATACTTTCTGCTTCCCATGTAGATTAGATCTATGTAAGTCTCTCTTAGTGTCCTCATTGTTGTCTAAGTTCTCTGGGACTGTGGTTTGTAGGCTGGCTTTCTTTGTTTTATGTTTAAAAACCACCTATGAGTGAGTACATGTGATAATTGTCTTTCTGTGTCTGGGTTACCTCACTCAAAATAATGCTTTCTAGTTCCATCCATTTTCCTGCAAAATTCAGGCTGTTGTTATCTTTTTCTGCTGTGTAGTACTCCATTGTGTAAATGTACCACATTTTTTTTTATCCATTCTTTGAGGGGCATTTAGGTTGTTTCCAGGTTCTGGCTATGACAAACAAAGCTGCTATGAACATAGTTGAGCGCATGTCCTTGTGGCATGATTGAGCATCCTTTGGATATATACCCAAAAGTGGTATTACTGGCTCTTGAGGAAGGTTGATTCCTACTTTTCTGAGAAATCGCCACACTGACATCCAAAGGGGTTGTACCAGCTTGCATTCCCACCAGCAATGCAGAAGTGTTCCCTTTCCCCCACAGCCTCTCCAGCATAAGTTGTCATCAGTGTTTTTGAGCTTGGCCGTTCTTACAGGTGTTAGATGGAACCTCAGAGTTGTTTTGATTTGCATTTCTCTGATGACTAAGGATGTTGAACATTTCCTTAAGTGTCTTTCAGCCATTTTAGATTCCTCTGTTGAGAGTTCTCTGTTTAGGTCTGTGCTCCATTTTTTTTTATTGGATTACGTGTTCTTTTGGTGTCCAATTTCTTGAGTTCTTTGTATATTTTGGAGATCAGACCTCTGTCTGATGTGGGGTTAGTGAAGATCTTTTCCCATTCTGTAGGCCATCGTTTTGTCTTGTTGACCGTGTCCTTTGCTTTACAGAAGCTTTTCAGTTTCAGGAGGTCCCATTTATTAATTGTTTCTCTCAGTGTCTGTGCTGCTGGGGTTCTATTTAGGAAGTGGTTGCCTATGCCAATGCGTTCAAGTGTACTTCCCACTTTCTCTTCTATAAGGTTCAGTGTGGCTGGCTTTATATTGAGGTCTTTGATCCCCTTTGGATTTGAGTTTTGTACATGGTGATAGATATGGGTCTATTTTCATTTTTTTACATGTTGATATCCAGTTATGCCAGCACCACTTGTTAAATATGCTTTCTTTTTTCCATTTGATGTTTTTTGCTTCTTTATCAAATATCAGCTGTTCGAAGATGTGTGGATTGATATCCGGGTCTTCTATTCGGTTCCATTGGTCCTCCTGTGTGCTCTTATGCCAGTACCAGGCTGTTTTCAGTACTGTAGCTCTGTAGTAGAGTTTGAAGTCAGGGTTTGTGATGCCTCCTGAAGTTCTTTTGTTGCCCAGGATTGTTTTGGCTATCCTGGGTTTTTTTTTTTTGCTTTTCCAAATGAAGTTGAGTACCATTCTTTCAATGTCTTTGAAGAATTTTGTTGGGATTTTGATGGGCAAACACATTAAACTGTTAAATTAAAAAAATGTGTGTGTGGTAAGTGTGAGTGTAGAAGCATGCATGCCATGGTGTACTTGTGGAGGTCAGAGGATGGCTTTCAGGAGTCTGTCTGTTCTTCTGGGAATCAAACTCACATGATCAGGCTTGCACAGAAAGCACTTTTACCCACTGAACAGTCTCTCTAGCCCAACAATCTTTATCACTCTTAACAATTATTTTGAGGAGTGCATATGTAGTCACTCATCCAACCAGTCAGGCACCTGTCCACCTGTCCATCCATTCATCCATGCACGCACCCATTCCTGTATCTGTTCACTATGTACCCATCCACCTATACCTCCACATACATATACACATGCATCTGGTTACGGTTTAAGAACATGCCCCGTGTAGAAGGTTTTGTAATGGATAAAAGGGACCCTGGGGGTGAAGTATTTGACTGTGCAGTTCCTGTTATAAGGGGACAGAGAGCTGTCAACAGCAGCAGGAGGCTGGTGTGTGCTGAGGTGGCAGGTGCCCATAGAATATCCGTGGCCAGAAATGGTGTCCTAGTTAGCTTTCCATTGCTGTGATAAAGACCATAACCAAAGCAACTTGGGAAGGAATGGGTTTATTTGGCTTCCACTTCACCACTGAGGCAAGCCATGATAGGAACTTGGGGCAGAGGCCAGCTTGCTTCCCACGGCTTTCTCAGCCCGCTCCCTTCTACAAGCCAGGAGCACCTGCCACAGCGGGCATGGCCCTCTCATGTCAGACATTAATCAAGAAGCTGCCCCACAGACTTGTCCACAGGCCAGTCTGGTGGAGGCATTTTCTCAACTGAGGTTCCCTCTTCCCAGATGACTCTAGCCTGTGTCAAGTTGACAAAAAACCTCACTGGCCCAGAAGATGAAGATCCTCTGTGGTGTCCCTGTTTCTGCTAGCTGCTCTTCTGTTGACAGCTGTGGTCACACTAAATGTCTTCATTCCTGCCTACTCCATTCCCATGCCTGAACCCTTGCTGACCTTCACTTAAATCTAATCAAGAGCCCTGCAGAAGGCATTCAATCAAATTAAAAAAACATTGAGGATATTCAATGGGTGGGATGTCCTTCTTGGACTCTTTAGTCTTGACCAGGACTTTGAGTAATTCTAAAAAATTTATCCGGGGGACTGGAGAGTGGTTCAGTAGTCCAGAGCACTGGCTGTTCTTCCAGAGGACCCAGGTTCAATTCTTAGCACCCATAAGGTAGCTCATAACCATTTGTAGCTTCCATTTTAGGAGATCAGATATGCTCTTCTGGCCTCCTCAGGCACCGGGCTCAAATATGGTGCACAGATGTACATGCAAGTAAAACACACATTCACATAAAAAGTAAAGATACATAAAATCTTTATGTCACTTAGCAAGGCACAGCCACACAGCCTTGTAAATCCACCCAAATGACCCTTTTCTTCACATTATCTGCTCTCTAAGCAAGCTTTTCCTAACACTTCGGGCTTTGCTCTTGGTCTAAAGTTCCCCTTTCTGCCCTGAGGTTAACCTCCATATCAGCCTAACTCGAGGCAAGGCTTTTTCTCTCTTTTCTGGCTTCCTCTCCCATGCAGTTCTAAAGATCTGCAGTATGACACTCCCAGTTTTCCTCTTAAACTAAGACAAGTTCCAGGAGTCAGTCTTGTTTCTCCACGACAGGTACCGGGGCTCAGGCCGCCAGGCTCATGTGCAGCAAACGCTTCTGCTAAGCCACCTCTCCAGCTCTCGCTGGCGTGACTCCTGGTCCGCAAGAACTACCCACATGGCCTGGCCAGCCTGGGACCTGCCGTGCAGACCAGGATGACCTCCAGTTTGCTGCAATGCTCTAGCCTCTAGGTTCTGGGATGACAAAAGTGTGTCACTGGATCTGGTTCCCCCTTGTGTTTACAGTAAACCTAAGCTTTAAGGCCCTCAAGGGCCTTTGTAATTAGTGCCCCTCCTGCTTCAACCCTCCTTCTACCCCTTCTTATTCCATTTCAGTCACATAGAGTTCCCTAAATATGCAAACTTTATTTAAGGAATAAAGTGCCTGGGTCCCTGAATTATCGAGGTCTCAGCTGAGATGACACCTCTAGCAGGCATCCCTTGGCCAGCACATCTGAGTCAGAACCTCCAACTCCGACAGTCTCCCTAGGTTTCCCCCCAGGACTGTTTGTCTGAAATGGTCCTGCGTGGCATCAGTTAGGATCCTTATTCATCTGGTCAGGGCCTCAACAATGTAAGCAGTAAGGATTGGTAACTGGGGCGCGGGAGGAGTGTGAACACTTGCTCAGCTCCCCGTCCCGCTAGCCCTGAGTCTTCCCTGGGCACATTCTAGAAAAGTTGCAGGGGAAGAAATGACAGCTTATAGACAGGAAAGTGGTAGATGTCTACTTTGATGTCTCTTTCCTCCCCCTCCCCTTTCTTTCTTTTTAAAATAGGATTAATCTTGGTGGGATCCTCCAGCTTCAGGCTACTGAGTCCTGGGATTACAGGCATGCATCACTACTACACTCGGAGTGGAACCAGCCTGGCAGAAGTGAAGGCCCTCCATTGCCTATAACTCTTGCCCTCTATTTTCAACCTAAACCTTATGTCAATAGCCTAGTGACTTGGGAAGTCACTGGATTTACTTGTTCCTTTCCCCAATGTAACCACATTGGATAAACCTACTTTTCACTCTTGTCTCGTTTGCTAGAGTATTGAGAACAGGCAGCCAAGGCTAGCCTCTCTTGGAAGTTCTTTAGCATTCTCTTCTGCGCCTGCAAAGCTTCACCCAAGCTGGTGTGCTACAAACTACCAATGGTATGTTGGCTAGATTCTGAGCTCAGTTCTGTGGGCTCCAAAGCACATAGTCCTCACTATAAGGAATAACCCACTGCCATTTGTAGATCCTGAGCCTCAGGGTCACAAACTGAGCCCCCATGCCAATGCACCAGCAGAGCTAGGATTCTTTGTTTTCGACACAGGGTTTCTCTATCTAGCCCTGGCTGTCTTGGAACTCCCTCTGGAGAGGCTGGCCTTGAACTCACACAGCCTTGAACTTCACCTGCCTCTGCCTCCCAAGTAAAGGGATTAAAGGTATGCACCACCACACCCAGCTCAGAGCCTGGATTCTAAGTAGGGTTTGTCTCACACCAAATCGTGCATCTTGTCCTGGTATCACACTTTTTGCACCATTTGGGAAGTGAGAAGGGACACTTCCTGGGTTCCTCGCCTTTAGACTGCACAGAGTCAAATGGAGCCAAGCCTGGTAGCAAAGCTTACTCTGTTTCCTGTTGGCGTGGCCCAAAGTTACACACAGTTGAAACTGAGGAGCTAGTTAAGCCTCCAGACATCCTTGGCTGATTGAGAAATCCCACTAGGGGCTCAGGTAGCCACAGGCTCTTCACTTATGGAACAGGCCTGGGGGGAATTGTTGAGAGCCCAGACAAAGAATTTAAACCCTCTAGGCCAAGTTTGGTGTGGAAGTACAAGCCTGTAATCCTAGGGCTTAATCAATAAAGGCAGGAAGATCATCCCAAGCCACCTAGTCAGTTTGTGGCCAACCTGGGCTAAACATGGAGGTATCATGTCAAAAACAAACAAACAAGTGAAAAACCAAAGCCAGAGCTGGCAGGAAGACTCAGCCGGTAAAGGCACTTACTGTGCCCAATCTAATGATTTAAATTCAGTCTCTAGGACCCGCATGGTAGAAGGACAGGGCATAAATTGCTCTCTGACCCCCATAGGCACTGTGCCACATGTGACCATTCACATAAATAAATGTAACTTATTTTTAAAAAGACAAAGCCTTTAGGCCTCTCTTTCCCCACCTGTGAAAGGAGATGCCTAGCTACATCAGGGAGGATTGGATTGGTTTATTTTTCTACTGACTGTGTTTTCTACTTTATAAGACAATTAAGTGAGGCAAGATTGCCACCCATGCTACTGAAATGCAAGCTCAGAAATGGGAGCCTTCATTCACATGTCCAAACATATCAAGTCCTGTAGAGAATTTGCATTTTGAATGCCAATCAACCCCACTCTTTAATCCTCCACAGTGAGCTCCTACAGGCCTTATCTCTTGCAGGAATCAAAAAAATGGCCTCACTCACTCATTCCCCATTGCCTGAGGCCAGAGCAAGAAAGTCACTTTCTAGCTCAAAAAAACAGTAAAGAGGGAGCTCTGGTGTACAAGAATCTGCCAGATTCTAATTCGATCTTCTTTTCTCTCAAATCACAATGCGTCCAGGGGTGCTCAAAACTTTGTGAGCACCATGCTGCCTGGTCAGCAGGTGACTGGTGGCTGCGGCTGTCTGTACCCTGATGCTAGAACTGCTTTGCCAGAACCCTACTTTCGAGTTTCCTGCCAGATGCCTGCTCTGACCTCCCCGACATGTCTACTTGAGCTCTTCAATTGACTGTTAGCCCCCTCTGTGATCCGGTCTGCTTGGAGGGGTAGAAGAGAAGCCCACCAGACTTCCCACTGGGTGCCTGCTTGAATCAGGGCAGAGCCCCTACACATAGGCGGAAGGGATGAAAAAAGAATTACAAAACGCCAATGGCTTGGATAGTACGAGGCCGCCAAAGAGTCCTCCAGAGCAGTTAATCTAGCCCTAACTATCCTAGAAACTGAACAAAAGCCTTAGATAACAGTTTGGGACGAGGCAAGCTGGGTCACAAGGCTGCAGGGCTCCACGGGATCTTCACAAACACAAAACTCCAGGGTAGACGTTGTCACATTCAGAGGCGAGAACGACCTGCTTGGGTCACCTCTCAGAGGGTCGTTTTCCTGAGAAATAGGGGGCTCACTACCTCCTTAGCCTGCTTCATTGCTCAACGAGCTCGGGTCTTGGCAGGATCCGGGCAGGCCTCCCAGCCTTAGTTTCCAGATGGTTTCTCCAAGTCATTGTTTCTCCTTCTCTGGGGCTCGCGCGCGCTCTCCTCCCGTTCCTGCCTGCGCCAACCCCCCACCCCGCGACCTCCCACCCCTCTCCATCCCCTTCACCCCCACCCCGGCTCTCCTCAAGGAGGCGGGTCCAGCTCTGCTAGCTCACCAATTCGAGCGCCCCGACCCGGCTCTGCCTTCGCGAGCCCTGCCCCACGCCACAGTCAGCCAATAGAAATTCGTGTTCGTACAGTCGGGCCGTCCAATCACAGGTGGGCTGTGAGCCCCGAGTGCCCCGCCCCTGCCGCGCTCGGCCGCTGCTCGGCGGGCGCCCGGGCTTCGGTATTCTCCGAGCGGCGCCGATTTGCGTCGGGCTCTGCCGGCTGCGTCCGGAGGTGCGGGCGACGGCGCCGCTGTGCTCCTGGGGTGCTGGATGAGGCAGAAGCCACCCGGCCGGGTCGCAAGGCGCCTCAGGCTCGGTCAGGGCAGGCGTGGTGTGGGTCCCAAGACTGAGCCGGAGGCCGAACGGTACACGTTCTCTGCCCGGCAGCGCCTCCCGGAGAGGTCCCTGCGGAGTCCGGGCGGTCGTTTAGGTGGCTTCCGCTTCCCGGGGCCTCACCTGCGCAGGCCGCGGGGCGCCAGGTGCGGAGGCGTGTGCGCCGCCGGGGCGCCTCCCCCGGCCGCCAGCGGGGCGGAGGCGGGGCCGCAGCCCGGGCCTCCCGCGGCTCGCCCGGCGGTCTCAGTCTCACGGGTCAGCCGGGCCCCGCGGTTCGGGATGCTGCTGCCTGCTCGCGAGCCGCCCTCCACGCTTGCCCCCGCCGCCGGGGCCGCGCCTCGCTGTTTACATGCCGGTGGTGCCCGGGCCCCCCGAAGGTGAAAGTAGCTGACCCACAAGACTGGTCCCCCAGACCCCGGGTTCCGGACTCAGATCCTGCCCTGCAGCCTCCGCCGCCATCTGGACTGGATCCGGCTCTGGTGTTTTTTGGGGGGGGTGTGGTTTCGGGAAAGGGATCCTGGGGATTTCTGGAACCCCCTCTTTTTTTCTTTTTCTTTTTTCTTTTTTTTTGCCCTGCGGGCTTAAGACTCAGGGAACTCGCTCATGGCTTTTTTGATGAAGAAGAAGAAATTCAAATTCCAAACCACTTTCACCCTGGAGGAGCTGACTGCGGTCCCCTTCGTTAACGGGGTCCTCTTTTGCAAAGTCCGGCTGCTGGATGGCGGGGATTTTGTCAGTTTGTCGTCCAGGTAGGCATTGAGGCTTTCGTTTTTGCAGGGGAAGGTGTGCGTGTGTGTGTGGGGTGCTGGTGAGTGAGATCTTAGTAAGCGTGGAAGCCTCAGGTGGGGACGGGCAAGGGGCTTCCGGGCGTTATACGTGTCTTTGGGAAGATTTGCTCTAGGCAGGGCTCGGTGCCGAGTGAGCTGGCAGTGTGCCAGGCAGGCACTTGTCTGCAGGTTACCAGCCGGAAACCTTTTAGGGCCCTGTATGCATTCTCCAAGTCACCCGTTTTGCAAACTTACATGGAAAGAGCTGAATGAAATTTGTACCTTGAGGGAGTAAGTAGGGGTGTCCCAGGCCACCTTGCCACCAAGCTGGCCCCTGTGGCTGTCATATGATTGTGAGCCTGGGCCAGCCACAGGTTTTCTGGCACTCTCCCCTTGACTTGGAAACCCAGTCCCAGGCACTCCCTGGATCAGATTGAGAGTAGTGGCTGGATTTTGGGTTGCCCAGCCCCCTCTGAGTGACTGCCCTCCTGGCTGAAGCTGGACTGCTTTGCATTGCAAATGTCCTTGCCTGGAGACTACCTTCCCCGACGAAAGAAGCCCTCCAGTTTGGTTTTGTGTCTCTCGCTGTCCAGGTTACTGCTGAGTGAGATCCGAGTTCTCAGTTTAGCCTTTGCAGATTGAGCTCACTGGGGTCACACAGTCCTGGTCTGGGGAACGGGAGTTCAGTTTTGTCTGTTCCCTCTTGTGCACAGTGAACCACACAGGTTTTGCGTCAGAGTTCTAGAGAGGAGTTGCAGTAGATAGTCCACGATATCGCGCCTGGTCCAGGGCCCGGGCTGCCCTACTCTTCTTACCTACTGCCGTCTTCGCCCTGTGGGTTTGTGGGCTTAGGTAGCTGGAGACGCCTCACTATTCTGAGTTCTCAGAGGTGTACTTTACTGGTCGGGATAATGGGCCCCGAAAGAGGAAGGAAATGGTTGCAGGGGACCTTGCCTGAGCAATAATCAACCAAACTTGGCCTGTTTGGAGACCTGTTGGGTGAATCTGCCGGGAGAAGAGAAGCTGTGTGGCTAGAGTGAGGTGTCTGTTCTATGCACCGTCCTCCTGTTTTGCATAGAGCTGCTTATCTGAAGAATTTAGACAAGAGGTACCCTTTCTGGTGGGGGTGGCTGCAGTCTGCTGCCTGTGAAGCCTGTAATACCTACAGCTTCCTTGCCTAACGGCACAGTGTCAGAAGGTTATGCCCAGAGATGGGCCTGGAGACAGCCACTTCTAGACTTGGGTGAATTACCCAGACTCCCTGAGCCCTGATCTAAAGAGCTAGCAATTATCAGTGCTCTGCTTACTGATTTGCTAGTGCCTCTGAACCCCTTGACTGTGCCATGAAGCAGGAGTAGAGGTGGGGGCCTGGGGGAGCGTTTTTACAGAGGTGAAAATAGAGGCTCAGACAGAGCGGCTTTAACTGCTGTCTTGTGCCTCTTAGCCTCAGTTTCCCCTTTTGTAAAATGGAGAATCCTCACCTTTCGGTGTGAGGGGGATGGAGAGTGTATCATGTCTCTCCAGGGAAGTTGTTGAACAGCAGTTACTAGTACTGTCTTGTAAGGGGCCCAGGCCCCAGCTCCCCTCAACCCCAGGTCATTGGCAGGGAGATTGGGGGAACACGGGATGACATCCCTTAATCAGCAGAAGTCCTAGGATTGGGCACAGCACCAGGAATTTGTACCAAATATGTACCGAGACCCTTAGCCAGCCACTGTGACCCTACCTGTCAGCTTTTTCCTTGTCCCAGCTTGCCCCCACATCCTGGAAAGTCTGGAAAGTTCCGGGATTTAGCACACATGCTCTGGATTTTACCTCTGTTTCCCCGTCTTCCTTTTGGCAAGAGGCCACAGATTCTCTGAGCCCAGCTGAGCCTAGGTAGTCTTCCCTGGTTCCCATCCTGGATAAAGCCTCTTGGTGGGAAGTGGCTAAAGAGGAAGAACTGGCATTGAGGCCCAAAGCTGAGGCTTACGAGTGGGTGCTGCAGCTGTGGCAGCAGCGAGCATTGATGCTGGAGCCTGAGCCACTTTGAAGTGGCTTTGGTTTCTGTATGCTTTTACCCAGGAGGTGGGGTTCCTAGGTTGCTGTTCCCTTTGCTCGCACCCCTCCACTACCGTGACCTTATTGTTTAAGTTTGGTAGGGGCTTAGGTGACTGGACCTGCTTAGATATTGGGTCTGGATGTGGCGGCACATCTTCCCAACCGCAGGGACCTCTAGATCACTTGTTGTGCTCGCTATTGGCAGCATGGGCGGGAACAGACTAACAACAGCCCTAGGCTCCACCCCTGCAACACCGCCTTCCTAGCTGGTGTTTTCCAGTGTGTTGAGTGCCATGGCAACAACTGTACTCAGCTCTATTTGACCCAGTTGGAACAGGTGGAGCAGGTGACTCCTGGGCTTGTTCCTTAGCCTCATCTTCCAGCACCACCTTAGGAGCAGCAGTTTACATGGCAGCTAGGTTCTTATGCCCAGACTGTGCCAGGCATAGTGCTGAGTGTTTTGCATCAGGTATCCCCATCAGTCTTCCATTTGGAGGGACACTGAGGCCAGAGAAGTAAAACCACATGCTGGAGGTTACCAGGTTGTAAATGGCAGTGGGGAAACAGTTCTTTTCTCATAATGGCTTTCTCCGATTGTGTACTTGATACCAGGGACTTGCTGAGCTACTCAAATACCTGACCATATGCCCCACTTTAGAGGTGAGGACACTGAGGTCAGGAAAGATGAAGTGACTGGTTCAGTGTAGCAGAGATAGACCTTCATTGCAGCAGCTCCAATTCAGAGACCTATCTTGCCTTGGTGGCATGAGCTAGAAGCAACTACAGACACATGTGACATTTCAAACCCTACAAAGGCTTCTTTCAGTGGCTTGGGTGGTATAGTGGAATCTGGAGCTGTACAGTATAGAGGCACTAAACTGGGTTTTGTGGCGCTCAAGGTAAATAGAGAGCCCCCAAGACTATAAGGCAGGTGGCGGGGGGAACTAAAGTAATCACCATGTATTTGTGGTCAGGCTTAGGCAATCACTGGGGCACAGTGGGCATTCACAATGTGTTCTTGCCTGGGGCCTTCTAGGAAGGTAATCCAAGTGGTACCTGGGAAGGCTTTCAGGCTTGGAAGGTATCCAGGAGTGTACAGAGGTCCCATCCCAAGTGTGGTGAGTCTGGCAGTTAGCATGTCTAAGTGGCCTTCAGGTCAGAAGGATCCCAAACCTCCCAGGGGCCCTGCTCCTTGGTGGCATTGGTTCTTTGGCTTGCCACATGCATGCGGTTGCTGTGTCGGGAGAGGGGTGCAAGGGAACACTGACTTACAAGATGGAGAAGAGAGAGGATACTGTCCTCTTAGCCAATGGATGGGGAAACCACAGTCTGGGGCAGAAAAGTGATTTGCCAGGGCTACTTCATAGGAGAAATAATGGACCCTGTTGGACAGACTGGAGTCTAGCTCTTATCTCTGTTCCTGTGCTTCAACCCACTAAGAAAGTGGGTTGGCCAGGAGGAAGAGAAAGACCCCTTGCAAGGTCACCTCCTGCTTTGCACTTAAGTGCCAGGCTATCTGAGAAACCGACCATGACCTGAGGAGGCCTCCCTCATCCTTGTCCTTTCTTCTTGGCCAGCTTCAAGTCCTCAGTGAGCCTTCAGTGGGCTTTTATTTTTGTAAATAGAGCCTGATTGCTTACCACACAGGCACTGCCTGCCTTCTGTGGGCACAGCCATGTGCCTGTCATGTAGGAGTACTCAGGAGCCTCTGGGATTCTTGGAGCATGAAGGTCTTCTTTGGAAGAATTAGCTCTGCATCCAGAGGCCTGTGCCCAGGTCCAGGCCCTGACTCTGGGACAGGTAGGCAGGCATGATTTTTTGTCATCCAAGCTACACATTTGACCAGGGTTCCATCTCTGTCTCTCAACGTCCCTCATTGAAAAAAGAATGCCACTGAGTTCATAGCCATGCAAGGCATACTCTGAGATAGATTGGTATTGGGCTCTGAGAAAGCCTAGTGGAGATGGATACCCACACTCAGGATTCTCTAGCCGTGTGAAGATACAGGAGAAACCCTAAATTGGGTAAGGTATTTATTGTCCTGCTCAGAATAGGGATGCTGTGGGCTGAACAAATTGAAGGTAGGAGGGAGCTAGTAGACATGGGTCTTTTCTTCCTCCCTGGCTGAGACTTACTCCCTTTCGACTGACTTTCAGAGTGAGCAGCACTAGGTGGTCCTGTTCCTTGGAGCTCCCAGGTAGGTGGTGGCAGGATGCCTAGTATGCCAAGCTAATCTGGGATGGGTCCTTGTGGATCCCAGTGGACCCTGGCAGACCAACTGGGGAGATGTTTTTGTTCAGATTCTGTCCATTTTGTGTTCTCTCAAGTCGTCTCGCCCCTGCCCATAGTTCACTGTCTCATGGTAAGCGTACGTCACTATGGGGAGGGCTTCCCTGAGGAAGCAACACTTTATGGGGCTGTTAGAAACTGAGGGATTGAAGCTGAAGATGGGGAAGAGCCTCTGGCTTGAAGGCGTGTCTGGTGGGATTGGGGCGTAGGAAGACGGGCTAGAGACCACAAAAACTTGAACTGTTTCTAGTCTTGGGAGTCCTATAGGGGACAGGGGAACAACGTGACATCATTTATCAATTAAGATGATGGCTCTTAGGTGTTGGCAGTGTTGACCTAGCCTGGCAGAGTGGTGGGAGGCAGAGAGAATAGGGAACGGACTAGAGAGGGTAGCAGGCAGAATGGGCAGGAAGGTTCCCTATCTTAAAGGCATGGCACCATACTTTGAAGGTGCTACAAGATAGGGTACATAGTAGTCAAAGATGCCCTGGAAACTATTGCTCATGTAAAAATCCAAATTTTCAGTTCCTTTTAAGTGGAAGATTGGATAACAGTACTGTGAGATAGCATTCAATGCAGAGGCTTTGTAACTGGGTTTTGAGAGCTCTTACTCCCCCCCATAGCATCTCTTAGATCTTTGGCATATTCTGAGTGTCTCTTATTATCAGTTTGGTTCCTGAGGCCCTGAGATCACAGGGGCCAGAGGACCTGTATTAAGAAACCCCTTTGGCAGAGGAAAAGGAAGAAGTGGGCCTTAGAGGTTGGCTGGGCAGCAAGGCTGTGGTTCAGGTCCCCTGTCTCTCTTTGAAGTCAGATCATACTGTGGGTAGGTAGCCTTGGTAAGAAGCTTCCCAGCCTGTTTCAGGCCTTAGTAGCTGCTGCTTGCTTGGACCTGGTCTTTGCTGCCAACTGGCTACACTGTTGGCATGTGCCACCTTGGCAGTGCCTTAGCCTGCCTGGCAGCTTAGTAGTAGACCTGACCCGAGGAAAGGAGATCTGGCTCTGTGGAGCCAAGGCTGCTCCCTGAGGCCTGCTCTTTGCTTGGAGCTCCTGCTTGGCTGGGGCTTCTTGGCAGTAATAACAGTGCCTGCCTGTAGGTCCTGCTTACCTGGGAGTGGCTGGGAGGCCCTGCTTTGTCAGAACCTGGAAATCCTGACTTGTTTTAAAGGGGCCCTGCCTGTGCATCCGGGTGCCAGCTAGTAAGTCTGCCTCCAGGTCTCAGGAACTTAGGTAGGGACTTGGTATTTGGAGTAAGGGAGCCATGGACAAGTGTGAGAAAGGGAGAGACCTGGAGCTAAGGTGGGGTGGGAGGGCATATAGCTCCTCTTTATCTACTTCTCCTGGTGAGTGTATTATGGGAGCATTAGACTTGTCCCCGGGTCCTAGTGGTGTTCTGAGCTTGGCTACCCAAAGGTCAGACTGCATTTTTGTAGGCTTGAAGCTGCCCAAGCTGCACCTAACCTAAGTGTCACTAGAGGGTTGTGGTTGCAAACTTGTGGTCTTTTTGCTGTGAGTCTCTTGGTACCCGTGGCTTAGAAGAGCTCTTTTTTTTTTTTTTTTTTTTTTTTTTGGTTTTTCGAGACAGGGTTTCTCTGTGGCTTTGGAGCCTGTCCTGGAACTAGCTCTTAGCTCTTGTAGACCAAACTGGTCTCGAACTCACAAAGATCCGCCTGCCTCTACCTCCCGAGTGCTGGGATTAAAGGCGTGCGCCACCACCGCCCGGCAGAAGAGCTCTTGAATATAGACCTGAAACTGCTTTTACCCCATTCTGCCCAGATGTTGCCTGGCAGTAAGCAGCCCTTGGCTCTGTAGACACCTTGTTTTAGGAGTCTGCTGACAGAAACGGACTTTCTACTGGTTAGGTTTCTAGTCTGCCTCCCCCACCTCCATACCCCAGCCTGCTAGTCACTGCCTATGGTTTCAACAAGGGCCTTGGACTCTAGCCTCTCGCCTGAGCCTCTCTCTGAAGCAGGGCTGCTGGGGCCGGAGGATGTAGTGATAGTACTTGCTGGAATGCCATCCTGGTTTCTGGTTCTCAGTGGAAACACTGTGTTATACTCCGTCCTATTCCCTCTGGGCCAAGTGGTATGCCTCTTGGTAGCTGGTGCTTCCCTGGGGGTCTGGACCACTGTGGTGCTGCCAAGAGAGGATGCCTATTCCTCAGGCTTTTTTCTTTGTCTTTAGCAGGGGTGGGAGCCAGTAGGGAGGACCTTAGGGTCTGAACTCCGGGCCTAGTGGGGTTTGCAGTGGGGTCCACATACTTTCTCTTCCCTATTGACTTAGTCCTTCTCTACCGAAACACTGCTCAGGGACCCTCGCAGACAAGCAGACAGCCCCACACAAAGGTGCAGGGTACTGACTGTAAACCTTCTGGTAGGGTGAGGTAGATGAGAGAACCCAAGGTCTTTCAGTGGCCAATATCCTGCCCCGTCTTTCTGGTTACTCTGCTCTTCCTCAACCCCTTACTGTGCTTTTTCACATGAAGCTACTGCTCAGCCCAAATGGCTGCTCCTGGGGAGTCTCTACCTGTCCTTGGCCTTGTCACCTGCTATAGCCCCTCAGCCCCTTCCCCAGAGCAGGAAGGGGTTCAAGGCCAGAAAAGCCTCCATCGCATCTTAGTCTTTGGGCCTCTTGCTATGTGTTGGCAGTGTCCCAGGCTGGGACGTCTCTCTCCTGGCTCTGAACCAATGTGGTTGTTGGTGTTGACTGTGTGGTGGCTACTGCCAGCTGCTAAGCCCAAGCCTACCCCCAACCCAGTGCCCAAAGTATCAGCCTGTGCCAGGAGGAACCCTTACCCGTTTACTGGGCAGCTGGCTTAAAGGCTGCAGTTGAAGCGCAGCCATGGCCATTGGCTCAGTTGGGTGCGCCACTTGCAGAGGATAGCAGTCATATAGGTTTGGGAGGAAGAGAGTGAGCTCAGGCACTGCCATTGAATCTTGTAACTGCTGAATTGCTCTGTGACTGTGACCAAGGGCTTTATCCCTGCAGACTGTTTCCTCTGCTAGAGGGTGCTCACTTGAGGGCAGGAAAACTGCCCAAGATCAAGGTTAGCTGATCAGCACATGACCAGGCCCTGGCAGCTACTACCGGCTAAACCTGCAAAGAGAGGAAGTGCACAACCTGCTATCAGGAGGACAGAGGCTGGTTCCTGTTCACATATGATGCGCCCTCTTCACCCACCACTTCCTGTCTGCAGACGTGTGCAGGCAGCACCTGTGGCTTGTGCTTCCCTGGGTTGTTCATGTCAGTTTCCTGGTCACCTTGTATGTCTGGGGCCATGGGGTCTGTACCTCTGTAGGGTCCCACCTCCACCTGTGGCACATGAACTCAGTGCTGAGCAACCCTTGAGGAAGTGATGTGAATTGGGGTGAGTAGAGTTAGAGATTGGTTGTGGGAGAAGAGCTGAGCGGGAAAGGGGCTTAGCAAGGGGAGGCTCTTGGGGATGGACTTGACAGTGTGCTGAAGAAGCGGGTGGCTTTGAATCAATCAGACTTGCCCCCCTCCACCCCGAGACAGGGTTTCTCTGTGTAACAACCCTGACTATCTTGGAACTGACTTTGTAGACCAGGCTAGCCTCAAACTCACAGAGATCCGCCTGCTTCTCGAGTGCTGGAATTAGAGGCGTGTGCCAACACACCAGGTTCAGACTTGCATTTGATTTATTTCTTAGTTCATTGCTTTTATGTATATGGGTGTTTTGCCTTCATGTAAGTCTGTACACCATGTATGTGCAGTGCACATGGAAGCCAAAAGAGGGTGTCAGGTCCCCTGGAACTATAGGTACAGATTGTTGTTGTCTCTATGTAGGTCCTGGGAATGGAACCCTGGGCCTCTGGAAGAACACCCAATGCTCTTAACTGCCAAGACATCTCTCTAGGCCCCAGACTTGCACTTTAGAACTACCGAAGGCAGCAGTACGGTAGACAGTTTAGGGCTGCCAGTTATAGTAGGGAAAGTGTGTTAAACCAAGAAAGGTATCTTCCCAGCCATTGTCTTGGAACAGCTCAAAGCTGGAGCCATCCTCTGCAGTAGCCAAGGTGAAGCAAAGGCCAGCCTGGTCTACAAGAGCAAGTTCCAGGACAGTTTGGTACCCAAGGCAAGAGTCCATGAGTTCAAAAATGACTCAGAAAAGATGAAGTTAAGTTTGTTGGAATTGGGACCATATCTGGAAGGGGCTTTTAGGTTTGCAGAATTCTGCTTAGGTTTAGTTACACAAGTGTGTTCTCTCTGAGGACTTGTGGGCTACGTGTCTCTGTTGCAGAAACAAGCCTTGAGATGCCCATACCTCTAGGCTCTAGGTGGGCACCAAAGCTTTCAAGACAAACACAAGGGTGCCTGAAAGTCTGAAGTTGATCTTTGGGGTTTTTCCTGGGTCTTTCTGGCAAACCAGCCTGAACCATTCCAACCTGATGAGCATCGTTCTTGTTTATGAGGCAGTGGTTCATTTTGGCAACTGCAGGCAGTCTTCTTGGGCTGGGGATTTTCCTTTGCCACTTATAACCCCAGCACAACAGAGCTTCCAGGCTCTGGAGTTTAGCAATTTGGTTGTGAGCCTAGCCTTTAATGGCTGAGCCATCCCTCCAGGCCGAGTTTAGCAATTTGAAGGCTTGGTGGGCTCCTGAGTTATTGCCAGACCCTTGGGTATCTGGACTTTGCCATAGTACCTGGCTGCCATGGTGAACCTGTTACTACCCATCATAGCTTCTGGCTCAGAGCACATGCTCCGTATAAGCTGGCATGGCTAGTTTCAATTCAGAGCAGTAGTTGGAGGGGATCTGGGGCTGGAAGCATAAAAGGAAAGGTTCAGCCGGTCGGTGGTGGTGCACGCCTTTAATCCCAGCACTCGGGAGGCAGAGGCAGGAGGATCTCTGAGTTTGAGGCCAGCCTAGGCTACAGAGCGAGTTCAGGG
The DNA here is from genome assembly GCA_004026605.1 of Ondatra zibethicus. Taxonomy (NCBI): domain Eukaryota; kingdom Metazoa; phylum Chordata; class Mammalia; order Rodentia; family Cricetidae; genus Ondatra; species Ondatra zibethicus. Next base: position 25,455 of record PVIU01010688.1, on the reverse strand, counting down.
CAGATAGGGCTGTGACACAGAGAAACCCTGTTTTAAAAAAAAAAAAAGAAAAAAGGAAAGGTTCACATTTCTTCCTTCCTCTCTCCAATTGTTGCTCTTCTTTCTTTTCTGAGGTTCACCTCTTGAAAAAAGTGTGATTAGAGCTGGACCACTTCCCTGGCCATGATACTTGTGCCTGAGGCCCATAAACAGGAAGAGACCATTAGACATATCTGTCTCAGGGAAGTGGAGAGCATAGAGGAAATGGGGTTTAGCTACTAAGCTTACATCAACTCCAAACCCTCACCTTTTGTTGTTGGCTTTGAGGCAAGGTCTCACTGTTTGGCCCCAGCTGTCCTAGAACACACTCTGTAGACCAGGCTGGCCTGGATCTCACAGAGATCTGCCTGCCTCAGCCTCTCGAGTGCTGGGATAAATGGTGTACATCATGATACCTGGCTCCAAACCCTGTCTCTGGGATGAGCTTTTGATGGGTGTGTCCCACTAGTCTCAAGAGATGTACCCTGAGCTCAACAACTCTCATGGGGTTTGTATTTGCCAAAAGACTGACAGGAAACAACTGGACCTGGTTGTGAGACTGGCTCTGCCCATTATGGGTATAGGCAAGACAGCCTTTCTATCTGGGCAGCAGTTGAGTGGACTGCTTGGGACTCCAGGTTGCAGGTTGGGACTCCCTTGTAGCAGCCATTATCACAGACAAGGACCATGACCCTGTTTTTTTTTTTTTTTTTTTTTAAAAAGTCTCAAGGCAAGATCTATGATGGCACCTGACTAGAGTTCAAAGGCATTCTGGTTCAAGAAGTTGATAAGGTTATCCTTGATGTGTGAGACCTGTGCCTGGAAGGGGCCCACTTAGCCTGACTCCTCAACAGTGCTCAGTAAATGTGAGTGAAGGTAGTGACAGTAGCGGTGGTTGGCCCAGGTTGGTCTTCAAGTCTGCAGAGTCTCAGGTGTCCACTGAGGAGGTGAAACCCAGTGAGTCAGGTCCTCATGGTCCTGTTTGACCCTGAGCCCTCTGTCCTGGGGTTGGAATCTTGGGTAGCTGCTGAGGACAGCTGGAAAATCAGGTCTGAGTCAGAGTCAGGCTGTGAAGAAAAGTGACTGACTAAATGGCTCCTGATTATCTTGTCACCTCAGAAGTTCAGAGTGCCACGGGAACTCCTCTGTGCAACAGGCACACCTGGGTAGAGGACAAGGTGCAGTCACATGTGGGAAGCCCCGCTCGAAGCAGAGTGAGAAGACTCGGCTCTACAGAATAGAGCACAAAAGAGCTCTCATTCAGTTGTCAGACCCCCAGATCCATCTGTGAGGACAGACAACAGCGAGTGTGCTGAGAGAGGCCCTGCTCCCGGTATCTTGTTTCTGGGAGACAGAGGCCTTGATTGATTCCTTCCACACGTATAGGCCGAGTCTTGTGTACACAGGAGATACCTCAGGAGGGTCTGGGTGCAGGTGTCCCCATGACTAGTGTCCAGTCATTTCAGGAACCAGGCCTCAGGGACAGTAATCCTCTTTCCTCTCACTCCTTCCTCTCCCGGTGAATCAAACACCACCCAGGCCTGAGTCAGCTAGGAGCTGGTCACACATTCCTGACCACCTGCCACACCTCTGGGCATCTCAGCTGGGTTTTAGGCCTAGGGAAATGGCCAGATCCAGGGTCCAGGGCAAGGAAGAAGGCTGGGTCGTGGTTTTTGCATCTTCTGGATCACCTGCCCCTGATTTCCTCTCTGCAGACACTTTCAGAGGGCCAGGCCTGTCCTCCACTCAGCAGAGGCTCCTACTATGTTCAGGCCAGGTCATAGCAGCCCCATGAGAAAGGGTAGGATGGTGACTGAGACTCAGGAGCTCTGGAGGTCATTGGGTGGCAGAGGCCTGCTTGGACCCATCTTTGCCTCTCAAAGCCTCTCAAGTGAGCCTACTAAGTACAGGAAGGGAAGTTCCCTGACAGATCCAGCTCCACAGCTCTGTGTGTGCTAATAGTCTAGTCTGGGTTTAGGAGAGGAAGTTGGTATCACATCCCAGTATAACCATCCACTGTGTCTTGATTTGAAATCCTAGGGCCTCTAGTTTCCGGTCCTTACTTGGAAAGGTAATGTTGGACACTCAGAGTCAGCCACGGGTTCAGATCTCAAACCTTTAGTCAGTGAATTCTTGGGCCTTGGGTTATTGGCCTGTGACATAGGGGTGATGGGCTATGAATTCTGTGACCATCTCTCCCGTGGTATGAGCTCAGTTTGCAATACCATCTCTTCCCTTCTGTGTAATATTTGTGGTAAAGGATGGGACCACAGGGCCTAGGGTTCTCGCATGACAAGATAGTCATGCTATCTATCACTGAGACCTGAGAATGGTTCTCCTATGTTGGCAGATTTCCCAGGGATCTTGGGATCCTGCAGTGTTGGGCTTGGGGTACAGGCTACCCCTCAATTCCTGTAAGACCTGCCTCAAGTCCCTGGACTCCCTGAGAGTCCTGATCTGTAAAGTGGAAGTAGGGAATCAGCCAGTGAAAATCGCTGTACTTGGCATGCAAGAGGACTTCCAGGAAGCAGGAGCTGGGGGCACCTTTGCTTAGTGCGTGGAACTGGACCTGCATTGGATTCAAAGCTAGCAGTTTGCTATGGATCTCTTCACTAGGGCTTGAGGATACAGCCCAGTGGTAGAACTCTTGCCTAGCATGCACACAGCTCTGGGTTTCAACCCTAGCACCAACAATAAAAAGAAAAGATAGTGACTACTGGTACCATTTCAGAGCCTGGTTCACAGGCATTGCCTGGGTGGTAACATGACCTGTCTGCATACCCTGGCTGTGGAACAGAAGGTGGAATGGGACAGCGACATGCCTGTGTCTGTAAACAAAGGATCCCAACACCTACCTGTCTTGGGCTTTTTGTAGGTCAGTCTCCAGGTTACTTGGCTGAAGAATACCAGAATTCAAACCCAGATGTGTCTAACTAGTCCTGATGCTCCTAACCCAGCAAGCTTGAGCACCCTGTTGAAACCTTACCCCTTCTCTGTTGCGCAGTTTCTTCTTATTTTTTTGTTTTGTTTTGTTTTTGTTTTTGAGACAGGGTTTCTCTGTAGCTTTGGAGCCTGTCCTGGAACTAGCTCTTGTAGACCAGGCTGGCCTCGAACTCACAGAGATCCGCCTGCCTCTGCCTCCCGAGTGCTGGGATTAAAGGCATGCACCACCACCACCTGGCTGTTGCGCGGTTTCTAAAGCTGCAGTTTGCACACATTGTGCTGGATGGGGTCACTTGTCAATGTCAGCCTGTACTCCCAGCCTTTTTGTCAACCCCTGAACCATCTTTAGGGTTCTTGTCAGGAGGGGAGCTGAAAAGGCAGCATGGGACCCTGAGGTGCTTCTTTAAGCTCTCCAGTGTTGGGCATGAAGTGGCTTGGCTTCTAGGAATTTCTTGCTGCCTCACTACAGGAGGAGGGACTGGCATGCTGAACTGTAGGGAACTGTTTCCCCTGCACGTGGCCCTGAACTTCTGGCAGGAGCCAGACACTGTTGGGCTGCCACGTTGGCCCTTCTGGCCTGCAGCCCCTGGACGGATGCCCTGGCTGGCCCCTGGGGTGGGCCACTCCCCAGGCAGCTGTGCTGCTCTCTTCGGGAAAGCACTGGCAGGTGTTGTCGATTTAAATTGTTTCCTGTTAGACTCTCACTCAGGCCAGGGCACAGATTGCATCACTAGGACCACTCATTCCTGGAGGAACCAGGCAGAGCCTTGGGTTCAGGCTGTTGCTGGGCAAAGCCACGGAGGGACAGGCTGTTGCTCTGATGCCTGTGGACTGAATCAGAGAACTAAGTCTTCTAGGACCCAGGAACACAGCTAGGGGTCCTATCAAGTGCCTGCTTCTCTGATCAGAGTTACCTGGAAGTTGAATGAAGAGTGGCTTCCAAGGCCCCTATAGTGCATCTCAACTGGAGCTGATTTGTTAAGTCTCAAGACAGCTTGTCACATCTGGAGTTGTTCAACTCTAATTGGCAGGGTGCAGCTAAATGTGCCACAGCCACAGGACAGCTTCTCAGAAAAAAAATCCCTGTCCTGCACAGCCCGTGGTCCTGCAGGCTAGTAGACATGTGCCTGTATGTGCTCACTTGTGTCTGGAAACACCTGTCCTGCTGGGCTTCACGCCCTACTTTGCTCAGATTTGTGCAGTGTCTCTTCCAGTGCAGTGCCCATACATGCTCAGCCAGTGGTGAGTAAAATGTACTGATGGGCATGTACATTTGTGTGTGTCCATGTGTATATGCGTGTGTCTGTATGTATCATGCATGTTGGGGGATAAAACTCGGGTGGCTAGGATTGTGTACCAAGCACCTTTTCCTAGTGAACCTTTTAACTGGCCCCTGATGGACACTTACGTCTGGGAAAGTGAGTGTTGTAGGTAGCTCTAGGGTCACCCTGGAGCCCTATCACAGGGACTGAGCTACCGTACTATTCCCTGGGGTTCCCTTTTCCTTGTAACTGCCAGTCCTGCTGCTTGCACCTTCGCACCAACTCTGGGGAGAGTACCCCTGGGTCCATGGGTTCCTAGCAACCTATGTCTAGGAGGGAGCTCCTATGGCAGTCAGTCCCTTGTCTCCTGTGTGGTGAAGGTCCAAAGCCACCAAGGCTCTGGGCCCTGTTGCACCTTGTAAGGAGTGATGCTACAGTATTTGTTGCAGTGAGCTCATTTCTAGGCTCTGGGGTAGCTCCTAATGGGGACATTGCATTTATGTCAGAGAAATTATTGGAAATGGTTCACTTCAGCCTGACCTGCCACCTTCCCCGCTCTCTGGGGTTCCTTTAATAGTCTTGGTTGTTGTGAACCAGAGAGACCTTTCCCTCCTCCATGTCCATGTTTGTGTTGTGAACCAGAGAGACCTTTCCCTCCTTCCTGCTTCGGTGTGGGGAGGACTGAAATGGTATAGTGAGTTGGGAGTCTCCTGGCAGGCTGCTGCAGGGAGACCTGGTGTTCTATGACTTTGTTTCACTCCCCCCCCCCCCCCCGGACCCAGTTTCATCACCTGTAGAACAGAGGTGGTATTTACACAGGCCTCAGGGTTATGGGACTGTTCTTTCAGTCCTGTGCTTGAACCCGGAATCCCACAGAATAAGCTCAAGGCTTGGGGATGCTTTATTGAAGTAGAGGGCCCGGGGGCATATAGAGTGAAGATCCCTCTGCCAGCTCTGTCCTGGACTTTTAGGGGAAAGAGGCCATGGTCACAGACAGATGTGGTCCCCATTAGTATGGGACCCTGATGGTGGCCAGACACATTTCCTGGTTACAAGACACAGCAAGGCAGATGCTAGGCAGATGTAGCTCTGCAGAGACACTGGGTTGATGTACTTCTTTCCACCCCAGTTGAACTGATGAGTGAGAGAGGAATCACTGCAACAGCCCCATGCAGTGGGCACGCCACCTCTTCCTTTTTGGCTTTCCTATGTTGTTCCTATTGCTGGAGACTCCCTTTATCTTTACCCAACTGACACCCCCCCTTTGAAACCCTGACTCTGACGTCACTGCCCCCAGACGTCTGTCCTGCTTTGTAGAGAGCTCTTGTAGCCCTTCAGAGATATTGGCAGCTGCCAGTTGTTTTCTTGTGTAACATGTTTCCCCCTCTGCTCCAGGACCCTTCAAAAGGTTCATGCCATGCCTGTAGCCTGAGCTGGTGCCTGCACTCTCCATGGATACCCTACAGAGGTCTGCTTGACAGTTGGATACAGGTCCAAGGTTCTTGCTAAGCCATTCTGTGTCTGCCTGAGATAGGCAGAGGCAGTCAGGGAGGCAGATTGGAAGAGTCCTAGAGCCAGGAGAGATCCGGGAAGTCCAAAGCATCTGAGAGCACTGTTTTGTGGGGCGCTTACTCTATTTTAGGACAGTTCAAAAATAACTGCAAGGTGGTCACAGAGACCACAGTGGTTAAAGGGCTTGCCCTGTTGCGCTGGGATTTGCACGTCTAATTGTATATCTTAAAACTAAAAGCAAAACCTGTCTCTTTAATCACCTGTCCCTGGCAGTGGCCACGGCAGCAGGGAGCAGGGACGCAGGCCCTGGAACCCCGAGCTGGAGGAGCTGACTGACAGCCTTCCCACCCCGACAGCCGGTTGCCCATTCACTCAGCAGTCCCCACTCGACAGGGCCTCAGGGGCCTTGAATCAGATACTTGTGGTTCAAATCCCTTCGCTTATTATAACCACCCATCCTAACTTAATTTCCCTCTCCTTTAAAGTTAAGTTTTATTTTTATTATTTTTGTTTTTTGGTATTTTGAGACAGGGTTTCTTTGTGTAGCCCTGACTGTCTGTAGACCAGCCTGTCCTCAAACTCACAGAGACCCGCCTGCCTCTGCCTCCTGAGTGCTAGGATTAAAGGTGTGCATCTCCACAACATGGCTTAAAGTTAAATTTTGATGAGGAGAACTACTCTTAGACAAAAACAACTCCTCACCTCAGTTCTAACAGACTTGACTGAACTGTCCCCTTCCTTGTGGCCATTGTCCCTTTATATCAGCATGAATAAGCCAGGTGTCCAGGAAGCCAACAGTTCAGGGTTCTGGTCTTTTCTTGGGCTGTAATGATCTCTGAGCCTTGGTTTTTGCCATTCTATTTAGTTATCTGGGGCTGAGCATGCTAAAGTTTTGTGATTTTACACTTGCTATTGTCTGGTAGCATCCTGAGCCTTTTTGTCAGGGCAGAGAGTGGGATACACGCTGTTTACACCTTAAGTATAATTTGTCTTTTCACTTTCTTGATTTCCATGGCTGGCCTGCTGTGCTCCTGATGAATGGGGATATAGATTGGGCACTGCTGTGCATGGGCCTGTGGTGTCCAGGCAGGCTCAGTCTCTGCCTTCCTAGCACCTCCTAGCCCATTAAGTTGCAGATGGTATAAGGGTGATGCTCAGTCTCAGCATCTTTGATACTGGAGTCTCCCAGGGTAAGAGGGGCTTCTGATGTTCTCTAGAGTGGCTTTTCTGCCTCTGATAATACTCCAAGACTTATAGAGGAGTTCCCTTTACCCAGGCAGGCACTGTGAAAATTTAAAACCAATATTAACAGTTTGGTGAATAAATAAGGAGCTGGGAACTTAATTCAATGGTGGAGTACTTGGTTACATGTGCAAAGCCTTAGGTTCAATCCCTAGTGCCACCAAAAGTGAAAAGAGACAAGGAAGGGAAGGGGACTTAGGCTGTCAGTGTAGAATCTTGCTTGCCTAGCATCAGAAGGCCCTGCACTCCATCCCCAGAGGGAAAAAAAGACAACAGTATCTCTTCCCTGCCCTTCCTTATCTGTAGTTTCCAGACACTCAAGTGCCCAGTGGTGGTCCTCATTTGCCATGTGATGTCATGGGCATCTCTGAATTCTCTGTGCACACCATCTTGCATGTGTCCTTTTGAAAACAACAGAGATGATGTATTGTAGAAACCCTTTTCCTCCGGTCCTGCTGATGGGCAAGACCATCCTCCTCCCCTTCCCTTTCTTCTTTCTTTCCTTTTTTTGAGACAAGATTTCATTATGTAGCCTTTGCTAGCCTCAACTCAGATCCATCTGCTGCTGCCTCAGGGGTGCTGGGATTAAAGGTGTGAGCCACTAAGCCCTGCTCCTTCCCCTTCCTTTTTTTTTTTAAATTTTATTTATTTATTTATTTACTTTTTTGGTGTTTTGTTGTTGTTGTTTTTGTTTTTTTGAGACAGAGTTTCTCTGTGCGGCCCTGGCTGTCCTGAAGCTAGCTCTGTAGAACAGACTGGCCTTGAACTCAGAGAGCTTGGATTGTCTTCCTTCCTGCCACTTTGCTGTTTGATGCCACCAAGCAGTCTCTCACATTGGAGCTGTTCCTATTTTTGCCTAACTTGGCTTTGGCTACTCACTCTATCTTAGCACCCCCACATGGTCCCTTTGTAATTTGGGGCCAAGACTCCCCCCTCCTCCCAGTGCCTGTTTTGGAGCCTACCACTCCGTCCCCCTTTGCTCCTCAGTACTCATACTGTGCACATTTCTACTTTAGGGTCTTTGTTTCTGGTCCTGTGTCTTCATCTTGCAGGTGTCTGTGTGGCTCCCTCACTTTGGTGCTCTGGTGTGATGTCACTCTCCTGTTAAGACCACCCCCCCACTCCCCCCCATCCCACCCCCCACCCCCGGCCACCTTTCCTTCAGTCTCTGTCTGCTGTCTACCTCCTCCCTTCCCTTTCTAACATCCAGGACATGCATCGCCTGGGTATTCTGTGTCATTGCCATCTGCCTGAGCAGCAATCCCTCGAAAGCAGGCATTTCTGTCTTCTTTGCGTACTGCTCGTTTCTCCGTCCAGGATTTTTAGAAATGCCTAGCACATTGTGGGTGCTTTAGTTAATGGTTCCCATAAGCCCTGCCCTGCTCACCCTCCCTGCAGGAGGGAACAGCCTTTTCACCTGAGCCTGGAAGAGCTGCACGTGATTTCACTCTGGGCTGGCCTGGTAGGGCTGACAGGAACCACAGCTGAGCCTCAGGCTTCCTAGCTGGTACTCCCACTACAGTCTCTAAGGAAGGGCGGGCAGTTTGCTGTTGGCCTTTGTTCCCAGACTCTAACCCTAATTCCTACCCTTCCTGCTTCTGCAGGCCTCCAGCAGCTGTTTCTGCTCTTAGGTGGGGTCCACACCGAGTGATTCCCAGTCCTGTACCCTTTCAGGCTCAGGCCTCAGTTGTTCAAGAGTGAATCTTCTCTACCTTTCTACTCCCTGTCTGTGTAGCCCTGACTGCCCTGGAGCTAGCTCTGTGGATCAGGCTGGCCTCGAACTAACAGATCCACAAGCCAGTGGTGTTTCCCGTTCACAAGGTGCTCTCATCCCTCAGACCATTGCATAACGTCACCAAGAAACCTCACACATATCAGCTGTCACTCTTCATTTCCCCAACAACTTTCCCTGGCAACCACCAGTCTGCTTTCTATCTCTCTGGATTTGCCTGATCTGGATGTTTCCTACAGATAAGATCTACACTAGGCTCTCCTGCTAGCAACAATGTGTTCAAGGTTAGCAGCACTGTGTAAGTGCCTCCTTCCAAAGGACAGTGACCTCTTGAGCAGGCCACGGATGTCTTTCCCACTCACCATTTGTGGGTGTTTGGGTTGCTTTTGCTTTTTAACTGTTGTGAACAGTGCTGCTTGGCACATTTATGTGCAGGTTTTGGTGTGGCTGTATATTCTGTCTCTGTTGGGTGTGGACACAGGAGTAGAATTACTAGATCATGTGGTAATGTGGAATGGCTGGCCTCACAAGCCCAGAGGGCCTCAGCTGCCAGGTTTTCCTGCATTTTGTGCCCCTGAGCCAATGTGGCAGCCTAGGGCTCAGTCTGAAGCTAGATAGCCTGGATTTCAGCCTGCTTTGTGAGTTCTGGTCTTGCAGTCTTGCTGGGGCCCCAGTGTCACCAACTATAAAAAAGGGTAGCATAGATCCATAGCCTACCATCTATGGCAGATCCATAGATGCTGCCGTGAAAAGCAGATGCCCGACTGCAGCCCTCTCTCGCCCTCCCCTCAAAGTCCACATCTGGTAGGTAACCCATGTTTCTTGGGTCACTCAGGGTGTGGAAATGTCACTTCTCAGCTGTGTGCCTGCCCATCTAGTTAGGTGGGATGCACTGAATGAAGACACTGTCACATACTGCCTCCTTCCCATGGTTGCCTGAGCGCTGGTTCTGGCAGGATTTGGGCAGGGACTGTAGGGGTGCCACAGTTCAGCTCTCCAGGCTGTGCACTGCTGCCACCCCAGATCTTACTGAGCTCCTCACGGCAGTTGGTTGAGGTGTAGGTGAGCTGCCCCCAGAGTCCCATCAAAGACCAGCCATCTCATTTACGCAGGGTTCTTACTGTCCACACACTCCAGGGCTAGAAGGTTAGAATCCCACCTGGTATCTCAGAACCTTCTGTTTCTTTGTAGACTGGCTGGCAGGCTTTCTCCAGCACTGTGAGCAGGCTGTGCAGTTCTTTGAATGGTGCCAGCACTGGGCAGCAGCACACAGCATTAGCTATTGTGGTTATTGTGTCATTAGAGTCTGACTGAACCCAGCTGTGGGCCCAGCAGACTGGGGAGATCTGGGGCACTGACCAAGCTTGATCTCTTATCTGTACAGTGGGCTGAGTGAGTTCATCCTGGGAAGACTGAAGTGAGGGTCACATAAGGAGGACAGCAGGAGCTCAGCCGGGGCTGGTAATGGGAGCTAGGAACAGCCACGGTCAAGGTGCTGGGAATAGAAGCTCAGCACATCCATGGGCCCCCTGAAAGGCTAGCTGCCCCAGCCTTTCCTCACCCACAGTTGCTTTTTGTGCTTTATGATTCTTTGTTTTTCTTTTTTTTTGGGGGGGGGCGGGATGGAGACAAGGTTCCTCTGTGTAGCCCTGCCTGTCTTGGAACTCACTCTGTAGACCAGGTTGGCCTCAAACATATAAAGGTGAGCACCACCACTGCCCAGCTGAGCCTTTGTTTTCATTTCATGCTTTTTGTTTCTACAGTCATGCTATTGTAGTTTATGGAAACACTGTGGCAGCAGGGCCCTGCCCTGCCCCATAGGACTGGAGTGGGCGCTGGTGCCCGTATTAACCACGTAGTCACCTGTCCCGTGTTCATCTATCCTGTTTCTGCAGGGAGGAAGTACAGGAGAATTGCGTACGGTGGCGGAAGAGGTTCACTTTTGTGTGTAAGATGAGTGCCAACCCGGCCACAGGCCTGCTGGATCCCTGCATCTTTCGAGTGTCCGTGCGCAAGGTGAGGCGGGTTTGTGTGACTGAGCCTAGGGTTGTGAGCTCAGAGCTGAGGATGGGTGTGAGACTCTCCACCTGTGGGTGTAGGCGTTTTTCCTACCAAGTCCATTGCAAGGAGTAATGAGAGCTGTTAACCTGCTCTTTTTGTGTTCTGTTTTCATGGTGCTTTGGGGCCATCTCTGAGAGACCAGGGTTTCCTATTCATGCCTTATGTGTCTGTGTCTCTGCAGGAGCTGAAAGGCGGGAAGGCGTATTCCAAGGTAAGAGGGCCTTGTTCCACACCACCCCGTTCCTTCTTCCCACCAGTTGTGTTAGGGATTGGTTAAAACTTAGCAGAGATCACCCAGCCTCTACTTCCCAGTTGCTGGGGCTAAAGGGATGTGTGACCACTTCCAGCTTCTATACTCGGAGTCTGTATTTTATGTGTGTGTGTGTGTGTTGTTGAAGATTGAACCCAGGGCCTCATGCATGCTAGGCAAATATTTTGCCACTGCTCCATTTTTCTAAGGAAAAAAGAAATGCACGTACAAAACTTAGTAAAAGCGTGATATGACTTAGGAGAACGGAAAGGGAGTGCCGTGTGCACGCGTGTGCTTGTAAGCAGCAGTTGTTCAAACCGATGCACAGATTCTGTACAACTTCAGCTTCTCACTTACCCAGGGTATCATGGGTACCTTAGCTTCCTGTACTCTTTCTAATGGCAGCAGTGTCCCATTGTGTGGCTGATGACTCAGATTCAGCCATTCACTGCTGCTGTAGAGCTGTGTTGATCCTAGGCTTTCATTACTGCTTCCCTTCCACCCCCACCTGTACCCCAACTCCTAACTTCAGCCCTAGGAGTAAAACCTTTTCTATGGGAAAAATCGGGAGAAGATGACCTAGCTTTGAATGAGCATGTTCTGTCCTCCTTGTCTTGTCTCTGGGGGACACTTGGCCATCTCAGCACAAGGCAGAGCACCTCTGACCCTGTAGGAGATACCTGAGACAAAGGTAGCATGGCTCCAGAAGCCCACAGCTCTGTCTGCCTGCCCTGGCCCCGCAATGGAGGGGGCTGCCAAAGTGTCAGTGTACAGCCAAGGAGCCTTCAGCCCACATCCGATGCTTCCAGACCTTTCCCTGCTTTTCCATAGCAGGACCTTACCTTTATCCCATTGTACAAATGAGGAAACCAATACCTACAGACGGACTGGGCTCCATCTGAGTCATTACAAGGGCTTGATTCCAAACTCAGTTTTCTGATCCTGTAGCCTGTACCCCTAAATATTGTAGTCGAGCCCTGTAACTGGTGCACAATAAATGTCCCAATTAGTTTGCTGTCCTGGTGATCCCCAAGCCTGGCACTCTGTCACTTCAGCCTCAGTTTCCCCTGTTCTGCTTTTGTCCTTTCTGTCTCTCACATCTCACCTGCACACATCCTGAGAGGAACAGGTCCAGACTGGGTAAAGTCTTACCCAGGAAGCCTGTGCACGCGACACAGTGTCCATATGTTAGATTTTTCCCTCCACCGGGGACGTCATGGGGACCCTGCCTACTCTGTAGTGTCTCATCACCTCACCCTGCCACCCAGTTCCCATGGGCCTTCCTTCTCTTCTGCCTGCTCTTCTGTCAGCTCCCGACAGCATGGCCTTGTTTCCTTGGGAACAATGTGTCTGTGTCACAGACAACAATGTCCTTTCATCTCAGGCACACTGGCTCTAGTGCACCCTGGGACTCCACACAAAGGGTGCTTTGTGGCATTCAGGGATGTGAGCTCCTTGCTTTGCCACATTGGTACTGCTGACCCAGGATCCTGTCCTTGAGTCCTGGTTATGCAACAGTCAGTGTGGCTATGGGGTGAGCCTGTCCTCCTCTCCCCACTCCTACCAAGTTAACCCCTCTGGTGCATCTGTTGCCCAGCACCCACACTCCCTGCAGCCTCCCACATTTTCTTTTCTCCTCCCAGCTTGGCTTCACTGACTTGAACCTGGCTGAGTTTGCAGGCTCAGGCTCCACCGTACGCTGCTGCCTATTGGAGGGATATGATACCAAGAACACTCGCCAGGACAACTCCATCCTCAAGGTACTTGGGCCTTGCTACCTCTTCTGCCTTCCCAGGGGGGAGGGACAAATGTACCTCCTCATCAGAAGATACAAGTTCTCAGAGACGCTGGGAGGATGTTGGCCCCTGGGTTAATGACCTCAGTTTTCCCATCCATGGTTGGGTGTGACCCCCACCTTCCAAAAGGGCTTGATAAGTACCTTTGTCAAGATGAACCTTGTGCCATGTGCCTGTCCTTTTCTATCGTGTGGCCCTGACAGCAAGCACAGCCTGCAGGTGTGGTGTCTGTCATTAGCTCCAAGTTTCAATAGGAGGCGCCATGACAGCAGAAGTCCCATCATTTGCCCTAGCTCATAAGCAGAGCTAACACTTAATCCCGCCAGTCATTTAGCTGCACAGCCTAGCTCCAGTTGTTGCCCATCATGATCTGAGGTTTCCTGGCTCCTGGTGAGGTATCAGTGAGTGGAACTGATGTTCTGAACCCATGTGCACCATTGGGGGATGTACTCCGAGAGCTCCAAGGCAGGCCTGCCCTGCTGGCCATGGGTCTCTAGAAGCCCGGGTAGCTCATTTCCCTCAGGCAGCCGCTAATGTATCTTCTTAGGAGCAGAAATACCCAGGTGTCTGCATCAGAACACCTCTTCGTCCCTTTCCACACCCTTTTACAGTCTGGCTGAGAAAACCGGTTTGTCCTAATACCATGTCTGAGCTGACCTAGGAGTGGCCTGCTGTGCCTGGCACAGAGCTGGGCACAAGGTAATTGACAGGACTTGAAAAACATCTGAATAGGGGTTTAGGCTGGTAAATGTGGTAGCATACTGTGTAATCCCAGAATTTGAAGCTGAAGTAGGAGGATCATGAGTTTGAGACTGGTCAGAACTACACAACAAGAAGCAAGAACCTGTCTTTAAAAGAACTGGGCAATGGTGGCAGATGCTTTTAATCCTAGCACTTGGGACGCAGAGGCAGGCAGATTGCTTGAGTTTGACACCAGCCTGGTCTACAAAGTGAGTTCCTGGACAGCCAGGGCTGTTACACAGAGAAACACTGTCTCAAAAAGAAAAAAAAAATGGTGATACTTGCCTTTAATCCCAGCACTCAGGAGGTAGAGGCTGGTGCTTCTACATGAGTTCCAGGGCAGTCAGGACACAAGACCCTGTAGAAAGTAAGAAAGAATTGGAAGTTCCAGACCGGTTAATGGAAAGTCTTTCCCAGGAGGCCAGTGCACTCTATTAGAAAGAAGCCTGGAGCCAGGCGACCTCGGGTTCAAGGGCAGCTCCCCATGTCCTGTCTGCTGAGTTTTGTGGAGTCAGCTGTCCTCAGAGTCTTGTTTCCCCCACCTGCAGCTGGGTCTGCCACCTACTTTGTAGACCGTTATTATCATGGCCGAGTGAAATGATCCATAAAAAAGCCTGAGCCCAGAGGCTGTGACACCATCACACTGAGGTCGTGGATCTGAGCACTTCTTTCCCGGTCTGTTACTCTCTGTCTGTTACTCCTTCTCAGCCCATATTTTGAGTCTCAAACTTAACCATTGGCAGAGTCTTTTGCAAGTGGGTTCTAAATTCCATACTGGTTGGATATTTTACTTCATTAAAAAAAACCAAAAAACAAAAAACAAAGCTTTAACTGGGTGGTGGTGGCGCAGGCCTTTAATCCCAGCATGCGAGAGACAGAGACAGGTGGATCTCTTAAGTTCAAGGCCATTCTGGTCCACAAAGTGAGTTCCAGGACAGCCAGGGCTACGGAGAAACCATGTTTAGAAAAGATATAAAGCAAACAAAAGAACTTTGAGCCAGCCCCATTTGGTTGGGCCCTGTGAGTACCCCCTGCTTCTTGTGTGGCTCCTTGAGCCCTGTTCGCCAGCCCCAGGTTGGGGATAGCAGGTGTGAGTGCGTGTGGCCCTGGAACTCACAGTCTAGTCTAGTTGTGATGTGTAATTGCTGGTGCTGATTTGTGCGCTCGGGCGCTAGGTACCAAGCAGGCCTTGTCATTCCTCTCCCTGGGCTGCCCAGCCTGTCCTCCACACAGGACACTGGGCTCACTGTGGGCAGGTGGAGCCCAGAGGCTGACCTCAGGCTGGGTGTTGGCAGCCAGTGCTGATTTCTCTTCTTTACCAATAGGTCACTATTGGCATGTTCCTGCTCTCTGGAGACCCCTGTTTTAAGACGTAAGTGTCACCCTGGCTATTGGTGGGGTTGGGGGCCATGAAATAGATTCTTCCTTCCTTCAGGTTCTGGGGTACCCGTCTCCATCTGATCCTGAGATTGGGGCACCCCAGTCACTCCCCTCTGTCCTCCCAAGGCCACCATCTACTGCCAAGTCCATCTCCATCCCGGGCCAGGACTCCTCCCTGCAGCTGACATGTAAAGGTGGTGGGACCAGCAGCGGTGGCAGCAGTAGCACCAATTCCCTGACTGGGTCCCGGCCCCACAAGGCCCGGCCCACCATCCTGGGTTCAGGTACCATCTTCATCTGCCTGTCTCTCCACTGCCTGTGACTACAGCTTCTCCCCTGAACATCCTGTCCCAGGAAGATACTTATCAAGAGGAGGGTACAGGCATAGTGGTATACACCTTTAATCCCATCACTCAGACAGAGGAAGGAGGATCTCTGATTCTAGGCTAGCCAGGGCTACATATTGAGACCCTATCTCAAAATGAGGGTGGTGGGGATGCATGCTTCTGCTGGTGCTGCCCTTGCTCATGTGGTCTGAGTGCCATGATGGCCTCAACTCTACACACCCCTCTCAGGGGTGCCCTCAAAGCTGGGAGGCGGGGAGGCCTGAGATGATTAGTGAGCACATGGCATGTGTGGCTCTCTAGACCTGAGAGCTTTGATGGACCTCACTCCCTGCCTTGGCTTGGCTTGTACAGGAGTAGGGGCTTCCCAGTACCATTGCTCTTTCTAGCTAGTAGATACTGGGCCACAGAGGAGAGAGCTGTCTACACCAGGGCACCTCAGCAAACATGCTGTCCTTTTATAGACTAAAAGGCAATAACTCTCTCCTGAGCAGCTTGTTCCCCTGCCTTATACAGAGAGCATGTTGAGAACTTGAAATCTGCCTGAGCTGGTGTGGTACATGCATGATCCCAGTGTGGGAGATGGAGGCAAGAGGATCACAAGTTTAATCTACATAGCAAAACCAAATCCTTCAGGATTACTTAGGACCCTATCTTAAAATTTAAAAAAAAAAAAAAAAAAATCTGGGCCTAGTGGTATAAACCTTTTAATCTTGGAAGTCAGAGGCAGGTGGATCTCAATTAGAGGCAGCTTGGTCTGTATAGTGAGTTCCGGGTCACTTGCCTAGTGAGATCCTATTCAAGAAAAAAACAAAACCCTGCCTGGCTTCGGTGGGAATATGGCAGACCTGAATACAGCCTGTAGCTTGAGTATCTATGCCCATCTCTGGAGTGGAGGAGGTTGGTGAGGCTGGGATGTGTGCATACGCAAAGCCATGCCTGCTTTCCACCTAGTTCCTTTTGTTCATAGCTGGGGAGTAAGTGTCAGGAGGTGGTTTGAACTGACCTAGAACATAGCTGTTGGCCTGTCTTGGGGTCTTGTCTTTTCCCATCCTCCCTACTTTTTTTTCCCCAGATTTACCAATAAACCCAAGTTCATTCTAGTTTGAAGCTTTTAGTATGCTGTTCCCTGTGTCTGGAAGGCCATGGGCCTGCTGCCTTCTCTGTCTCCCCTCTGCGGTGTCCTAAAGGTCTCAGCATTAAGCTCTGTCCTGGGAAAAGTCTTATTTGATCCACAGACTGACCAGGCCTCCATGGGTGCTGTCCTGATATACACTCACTATAGTTACAGACTGACCAGGCCTCCATGGGTGCTGTCCTGCTCCACACAATCACCATGGTTACAGACTGACCAGGCCTCCATGGGTGCTGTCCTGCTCCACACAATCACCATGGTTACAGACTGACCAGGCCTCCATGGGTGCTGTCCTGCCCCACACAATCACCATGGTTACAGACTGACCAGGCCTCCATGGGTGCTGTCCTGCCCCACACAATCACCATGGTTACAGACTGACCAGGCCTCCATGGGTGCTGTCCTGCCCCACACACTCACCATGGTTGTGGATAACTGTCTCATCTTTTGTCCTCAAAGACCCGTAGCAGATAGTCTACTCGAGAAGGTCCCTTGAGCCACTTGAGGAATGAGTGGCCTGGTTCCAAGGGTAGCCTGTGACTTGAGGTACATTGCTGCTCCTTTGCCCTTGATCTTCAGTCTGTGGAATGGAGTCCCAAGACAAGTGTCACATGGAAGACTTGTTGAGAGGAGGGTTATGGGTAAGGTGGCCTTAGTAACCTTGCTCCTCTCCCCAGGACTGCCAGAGGAGCCAGACCAGAGCCTGTCCAGTCCTGAGGAGGTGTTCCACTCTGGCCACTCCCGCAACTCCAGCTATGCCAGCCAGCAGTCCAAACTGTCTGGTGAGTGGTCAGGCCTTAACTCAGGGATCTCAGGTCTCCCACAGCCCTGGGGCCCTGTAATCACCTTCCCAATATTGCCCACCCCCCAGGCTACAGCACAGAGCACTCTCGCTCCTCCAGCCTGTCTGACTTGACACACCGCAGAAACACGTCCACTAGTAGCAGCACCTCTGGTGGCCTCAGCATGACTGTAGAGGGTCCTGAGGGCATCGACAGGGAACACCGGCCCCCGGAGAAGCCACCTCGACCTCCTGAGAAGCCACCACGACCCCCACGGCCCCTGCATCTGTCTGACCGCTCGTTTCGGTGAGTCCTATTATTTGAGACTCCCTGGTAAACAGAATCCTTCTAGTGCTCCCTGACCACACAGGGACAACAGAATAGATTCCCCATCTCCAAGTGTTGAATGGTTGTAGGAGCACAGCCCTGGGCTAGGCATGTACCTTGCTATCCAGTGCTGCTGTTTGTGGTTTTGTGTGTTAGTCTGTAGACCCAGCCTACCGTGTTTGAGCCTTAGATCCCCTGCATACATGTTGTTTGACTTGAAGGGCACTTAACCTTAGTCCTAGTCTACTAAGACCTGCTGCTGAGGATGGACGGGGGCTCGCCATGGGTGTGCAGAGTGCTAGTGCCCTAGGTGCTGGGGTTATCCTTGTCTTGTTGCTCTGCCTCACTGCCCTGCCATAGTTCTGTCTGTCTCCCTCAAGGCGAAAGAAGGACTCAGTGGAGAGCCACCCAACCTGGGTGGATGATACTCGCATTGATGCGGATGACATTGTAGAGAAGATAATGCAGAGCCAGGACTTCACTGATGGCAGCAATACTGAGGGTGAGCTGGCCACTTCAAGCCATCTGGGGGTGATGATAACCTCCAGAGGCTACCCCTGCCCGCTCAGCCTCTGTCTTCCCTGTGTCCCCACAGACAGTAACCTTCGGCTGTTCGTGAGCCGTGATGGCTCCACCACGTTGAGTGGCATTCAGCTAGCCAACAGGTAAGGACTGGAGACAGAGAGGTGTGGTAAGGCAGCCACGGGGACCCCTGACCTGGCTTTGAACACCTGTCTTGTCTCCAGTGACCTTGGGCCCACTCATCCTCAGTCCTTGCTAACTGTCTTCAGAGTCCTTCTCACAGTCCTCTGTGAGGGGAACTCCAGGGTTCCTGGCTCCCCAGGCCTTTGAGCCAGTGAGTGAGAGTAGTGTCCAGCATACAGGACTGTCCTAGGGCTTTCCCTTGTGTTCCTGGGAGCTAAGAACATGTCCTTGAACTTCTGGATCCAGAGCCCAACTTTGTGAAGTGTGTGTCTTGTGCTACTCTGCTGACCCCTGTTGGCTGAGGCTAGAAATTACAACTACCCTCTCCCGGCATTTCTTCTGGGCTGCCCTGGGTGGAAGAGCAAGAAACCACAGGGACCTTCTTCTTGCAAAGGTGATAAAGACCTTAGACCACTTGCAGGATGAGAAGCTGAGACTTGGAGATTGGATGAGGAAAGCCTGGTTTCTGCAGGACCTAAGCATTCCCCCCCTTTTGGTTTTTTGGGTTTTGAGACAGGGTTTCTCTGTAGCTTTGGAGCCTGCCCTGGAGCTCACTCTGTAGACCAGGCTGGCCTCTAATTCTCTGAGATCCACCTGTCTCTGCTTCCCAGGTGCTGGGATCAAAGGCGCACACCACCACTGCCCGGCTTTCTTGCCATCTTGTCCCTCCAAACCTGTTTCTTCATTTGTCAAATGACCCAGGGAACAATCTCTCCTTGCCTGGGTGGTCCATCCAGATGTGTGTGTACACAGCTGATATCCAGTGGGAATCAGGCACAGCTGTGGACCTGTTTCTGTCACCCTGGGTGAATGGCTAACCATCTCTGGGTGTCCTTTCAGCCCCCTATGAGACTGGTAGCACTGACGGCATGTGGAGTACCCATAGGGCTGGCCCAGGGGAACGCTCAGTAACTGGAGCATCAAAGGGAATAAGCTCACTTTTCTCTCCCCTGCAGAGTCTCCTCTGGAGTCTATGAGCCTGTCGTGATTGAAAGCCATTGAGGGACCAGGTCTGAAGAAGGGCCCTGCTGTCTCTTGCACCCAGGTCAGCGACATTCCTGGAGTAGCTGGAAGCTGCCCTTCGGATCTGCTCTGCATTGTACCTGTGCCTCCTCGTACTCTAGCCACACCAGCCCCAAAGCATCATTCCATTGTCCTTCATCCACCCCAGAACCACTGGTCCTGGGTGCCACTGTGAATATTGTCCTCTGAACCACTAGAAAATGGGGAAGATGGAGCTGGCCAGTACTGCCCAAACTAGAGAGGACCTGGGCCCAGCAAAGGACACAGCCACTCCTTCCTGTTGGGGTGCTTGTGGCTTACTGCAGGAGCAACAGCTTCAGCCGGTCTAACAAGGCTCTTGCTCCTTGGCCCTTGTCCTTTAGGAGCTGGACCATCCCCAGAATCCTGCCACCTTTGACCCTCTGCTTAGTGCTTCAGCTGTCCTTCTCTGTATCCTGAGGAGACCTGCTGGCAGCTTTCTCCTGGGAGCCAAGACCTCAGCCCCACCTCCCTCACCAAATGTTCTGCTGCCCTGCAGCCTGCACTTTGCACGTGCTTGTCCCCAACACAGCCACCGATCCTTGCCCTTGTCCCAGACTCCTGGGTGCTTACTGCTGTGCAGCCAGACCTAGGGTACAGTAGCCCGGCTGGAACGTGGCACTGCTCCTTCCCTCTAATTATCCCCAGTTCAAACCCAAGAGCAGGGTCTAGAAAGGTCTGAGCATCATGGTGCCATCTGCTCAGGGCTGGGTCCTGAGCAGCTGGCCTTCCTGCAGGAAAGGAAGGGTGAGGCCCAGCTGTGCTGGGTAAGCAAAGGCCTCTTCCTCTGCTCTCCTGTCAGCAGGCCTGGGCTGGGTTCCAGGCTGGAGAGGCAGTCAGCCAGGTGGGCTGTGAATGCACGGACTAGAGCTAGTTTTATTGCCAGACAAGCCTCAGCCCTCTGGGCAAGGGGCATGCTTTCCCTGGGGAGTCTGGTCCTGTGCCCTGCTCAGGCCTTCCCCTTACTACCCACCCTCTTGGTACCTCCCCAGCCCCAGCACTTTCTGTGACTTCTGTAATTTGCTTAAAGGAGGAGGGTACTGGCTGCCAGTTCGGCCCTGGATAAATTCCCACCCCTTAAGTTTCACTCATTTTGTATCAACCCAGCAGGCTGGCGTTTCCTTAGCCTTTAGGTGTTTCCCTTTTCCTCCTCAGTTCACAGTTCTGAATTCCCTCCTCCCCCAGCAAGGGGAGGTAGGTACCTCTGTTCCCCACTCCTCCTACATCTCAGCAGGGCTGGGGACAGGGAACGGGGGCGGGGGGGCGGGGTACAGGCCTCTTGTTCTGTGTATGGGGGATAGCTAGACTCCCCAGGTTGGGAGGTCCCTTGCTCAGTTTCTGTCTTCCTTAGTTAGCAAAAGTTGGAGCTGTGATTTTAGAGCCTTCCTGGTGTTAGGGCCGGGGCATTTCTAGGGGTTTTGTTGCCATTGTTTTAAACACCTGACGACTCTTGGAAAATGGGAGTTAGAAAGCACTGCCGAGGCAGAGCAGAACATGGCTGGAGAAGGTTCTGCTCAGCTCAGAGAGTCCTTTCCTGCCCAGCAGGTTTCTGGCACTTTAAGGAACGCTGGCAGCCTTGTTTCTAGGGGAGGTGACCTCTAGAAGATGGGGAGAACACTGCCACTCTTGCTGCCTACGACCTTGCCCAGTTAGAGGATTATTTTGGTCTGGTTCAAAATTCTAGGGCTCTAAACAAAGCAGTTAGTACTGTCAGGAAGGACTCCTCCAGACCGGGAGTCCCATCCCAAGCCAAGGGCTGAATCAGATGGTCTCTCTGCCACATTAATCCTGTTCTAGACACTGGGCTGAAAACACGGCCACAACCAAATGAACACTGGCGGGAGACTAAAAGCCCTTCTCCAGCCTAAGAGTCCTCTTGAGCTCAGTGATTCCCACATGGTGCCCAAGCACCTGGACTTCAAATTCTATGTACAGAGATAGGCTATATTAAGAGATATTTTTGGAAAGGAATTGATCTATGCAATGCCAGTTTGGAGCCTTCTTGAAAGACAGTTTAATATTTCTACTAGGAGATATAAAGGTCTACAATATTTTTAGGGTTCTTTTCTGGTTATCCCCACAACTGACCACACTGCATGGTCTGGCAGGAAGGAGAAGGCGGGTCTTCCTCTGTGGGAGGTGAAGGAGGAATGTTTGGTTTTGCTTTACTCCCTCTTTTCTAACAATGTTACCGCTGCTCCCCATTCCATGGGCTGTTTGTAGCTCTGTCTCGGCTTACAGTAGAACATAATGTCATTCGGGGAAATCAGCCTAGTGTCAATGTTTGATTGGGGGGGATTAAATGTTGATGTTTTTGTTACTCTGTTTCGTTGTTTTTTTCTTTTTAATTATCTCATTACCATGTTCACTTGGGGGCCAAAACAACAGAAGCTCGCAGTGTATGTTATATATGCTGGATGAAATGCTGGGAAAGTTTAGGAGGCCAGGGTTTGCCAGTATGCCCTCACTCATAATCCCCACACTCTTAAAACAAAAACCCCTGGACTGGGTTTCTCTGTGTGCCTCGGCTGTCCTTGAACTCAGAGAGCCACCTGCCTCTGCTTCCTATTGCTGGGATTAAAGGTGTGAGCCACCATTGTCCAGCTTTGCTTTTCAGTTCTATTTGTGAGGAGTGGGTACAAAAAGAGAACATAGAACATAGCCAGGCGGTGGTAGCACGTACCTCTAATCCCAGCACTTGGGAGGCAGAGGCAGGTGGATCTCTGTAAATTCAAGGCCAAGCTGGTCTACAAAGTGAGTTCCAGGACAGCCAGAGCTGCTACACAGAGAAACCCTGTCTTGGGAATTTAGCCATGACACTCAGTTTAGGCACTCTGGGTGTGGGGTGTTAGTCACCAACAAAGCTGGGCGATGGTGGCCCACGCCTTTAATCCTAACACTAGGGAGGCAGAGGCAGGTGGATCTCTGTGAATTCAAGGCCAGTCTAGTCTACAAGGGCTAGTTCCAGGACACCTAGGACTGTAACACTGAGAAACCTTATCTCGAAAAAAACAAAACCCCCACTGGTTAAATACCTGGGGCTGTGGAAGCACAAAGAGGGAGCTGCTGCCTCAGGGGCGGACACAGGGCCATCCTGAAACGTGGCAGTCAGAATATAGTGGGAAACCAGCCAACATAAGGGAGTATCATTCCCTCTCAGCCAGTGCAAATCCTCTTCTTCCGTGCTGGCTTGTCTGTCTCCACCTCCCTTGGGTCGGTGGCGATCATTCTACAACCTCTTCCACAATTTCAGGACTGGGAAATAGAACCTTTAAGTTCTGGTGTCTGCTTCACCACTGACTCAGATTATGGTCTGACCCTCATTTTCCTACGTAGGGGGGAAAAAAAGGACTTCCGACCCCGGATGCATCTCGCTCTGGCTTGGGGCTGTGATGTTTAAAGGAGGATTATTGGTTGGGAAGGTTATGACAGAGCTGTAGCCACAAAGACCAGGAAATCTGAGTCAACAGTCGGTTTCCTTCAGAAACTACATTTCCCGACGTGCAAAGCGGTTGGGGGACGTGACCGCACGTATGTCCTGGACTGGTCCAAAGACTACAACTCCCGGAGTGCCACTCTCGATTTACAAGTCGGAAAGTCGTCAACCAGGAACCGGATGTGTCCTGTTGCTCCGGCGAAACACTGGGGAGATGGTGAGCCTGGGTTGCGGTACCTGTTTGTTTTGGGGATATCAATGGTCGGGCCTGGAGTCTCATTAGGGGTTGGGGTTGGGCTTTCCGAACCCGGATCGCTCTCTCGACCGCTTGTGGACAGGTGACACGGGGCCCGCCGTGGCTTCCTAAACTGGAGCGCCACTTCTAGTCAGCCCCCGTGTACAGCTGTTGGATGAATGAGAAACTTGGCGTGTAAACTGGCAGCGCGGACCCTCCATTAGTGCACGCCCACGTAGCGTCATCTTGCCAGCTGAGCCTTCCTTTTTCTCCAGGCCACCGGGACAGATCAAGTGGTGGGATTTGGCCTCGTCGCCGTTAGCCTGATCATCTTCACTTACTACACCACTTGGGTGATTCTTTTGGTATGTGCCCCCCCTCAAGCTCACCTTCATCCTGCCCTAGATTTCTTAATAAGCCGACTCCTAACACGACTCAAGCAGCGTCTGCATGCCAGGCACTGTGCTGGGTGCTTGGCCTGCCCTAATTTCACGAAATCTCCACTGTGATTGCTGATGGTGTCTACATTTTATAGGTGAGGTTGAGACCCAGGGAAAAGGGTAAGGCCCGGCCTCTCTCAGCTGCATTCACTGTACGGCTAGCCAGCACCTCCTGCGTGTAGCAATCGCTAGTAGATTTTATTAACACCTTGAGGCTTTCTCTATCTCTCTCTCTCATGGGAAAAATCTGTTAGTTATTGCCTAAAAGTGCATTGCGTTTGAAAAGGGGAACCTTGCAGTCAGTACCTGGTATCCTTTAGAAAGAAAAGTTGCGGAGTGTGGGGGGGGGTGGAGAGATAGCTAGATAGCAGTTAAGAGCAGTGGCTGCTTCTCCAGAGGACTGGGGTTCAAGTCCCAGCACTCACGTGGCCAGCTACAACCATTTCCGGGAGATCCAGCCAAAGTACCTGGCACACCGGTCGTGCTTAAGTGTTAGCTGGGCTGGAGATGCAGGGCGTGGATGAGGTGCGCCGGCATGCACGTGCACATATGTATAATCAAAAAATAGAATAATTTTAAAAAGACCTAGAGTTCCTGCATCCCAAAGGCAGAGAGAGGAAGGGAGGTCTCTGTGAGGTCAGCGTGGACTACATAGCAAGGTCCAGGTCAGCCAGGGCTATGTCATGAGACCTTGCCTCAGAAAACAAAAAGATTGGTTTCCAGCACTCAGAAGGCGAAGGCAGTAGTTCAAGGCTCCCTGAGATAATGTAGTGAGACTCTTGTTAAAATACATATCACCTAGAAGAGCCAAGGCTGGGACTGTCTTGGGGATCCCTCATAGATTCTCTGCTAGATTCCGCATACCATCAGGACAGGTCCTCAGTACCCAGTGCTGGCTTTGGGTCCAGCCCCTTGGACAAAGGAGGTGGGAGACGAGCAATACTCACCAGAGCTCTTGCCCTTGGTGCCAGCCATTCATCGACAGCCAGCATGTCATCCACAAGTACTTCCTGCCCCGGGCCTATGCTGTCCTCATCCCACTGGCCACAGGCCTCCTGCTGCTCCTGTTTGTGGGTGAGTCTCCCATTCTCCAGTGGTCTCCTGATCCAGGGCAGGGTGTGTGGAAGACTGGCCACTCTCACCCGAGTGTGCGTCCACTCTTTGACACTTGCTGTACATATGCTTAGAAGCTCCTTGTCCCCAGCTCTCCCTGGGGTTTTCCTGTTCCTCCTTAACGACCACAGGCAGAAACCCCTCTTGTCTTCCTGTGCTCCAGGCAATAAGGGCATGTCTCCCTCCTGCGGTCGCAGCCTCATCCTCACACCTGGGCCACTACCCTCCTACCACCCTTGCATCTCTTATTGCTTCCGTGGGCTGGGGACTGTCTCCATCATTACAGCATTTTAAGCACATGGGAGTGACACTGAGCTAGTGCTAGACAGTGATTTGGGTGACGGGATGATAGGATGGGGTGCTGGTGGGTAGGAGGGCGGATGTCTGAGTAGATGGATAGGAAGATCATTCCCTGTGAAATCGGAAGCACTCAGCAAAGCTCCTTGTATTCACTTGATGATGGTTGACTGACCATGAGTGACTGTGTGGATAAAGGAATGATTGGAAGGTACGCCTGTGGGGTGTTTGCTTGGGAACCCGACCTTGCGTGTGGGTCGTCTTGCCCTGCCGTGCAGCCTTCACCTGGGCCTGCCCAGTCCTCTCACTCTGTATCCCAGGATTGTTCGTCACCTATGTGATGCTGAAGGGCCAGAGGGTGACCAAGAAGGCTCAGTGAAGATCCAGCGAACCTTATCCATATCTCCTCCAGGGACAAGGCCAAAGGTCACAGCCTGCAAGACAGTCAGCCTGGCTGTGCTGCAGCCCTCTTTGGGAGGTGGGACTGCTTACAAGTCAGCTCTGACAAACTGGAGCCCTCTCCCCTCTTATTTGCCCTTCCAGAAGCCAAGAGGAAGGTTGATTGAAAAACCTCTCCCTTATTCCCTTTCGGCTCAGGCCTGAGCATGGCTGGTCCTGTCCACCTCACAGTCCAAGCTCCCTGCCACTCCCACAGGGTCCCGC
>PVIU01010687.1:0-68622 GCA_004026605.1 Ondatra zibethicus | reverse complement strand
CATTCAGTCCTAGTCCAGCTGGATTGGTGCGCTCCCATTAGTTCAGGCACACTGTCTCAGTAGGTGGACCAGCCCCTCACGGTCCTAACTTCCTTTCTTATCTTCTCCCACCTTCTGCTCTTCAACTGCACCTTGGGGGCTCAATCCATTGCTCTGATGTGAATGTGGGTCTCTGTCTCTATCTCCATCCATCAGATGACATTTCTATAATGGTGATCAAGATAATCATCAATGTGACTATGGTACAAGGCTAGTTCTGGCACCCTCTCCTCTGCTGCCTGAATACCTAGCTGGGGACATGCCCGTGGACACCTGGGATCCCCAGGGCCAAATATCTTGCCAACCCTAGAATGATTCTTTTAATGTAGATATCTTATTCCCTTCTCCAATGTCCACCTTTCCTCCATCTTCACCCTCCCACTCCCCCAAGCTCTCCCCGGTCCTTCTCCCTTCTCCTTCCCCCTCTCCCCTTCCCCTGTTCCCCTACCTCCCACCTCTACCCCCGCCCCCTGTCTTCCAACTTTTGCTTGATGATCTTGTTTGCTTCCAACTTCCAGCAGAGGAGATCTAAGTTATTTTTAATTGCTGTGATGAGAAACCATGACCAAGGCAATTCAGAAAAGAAAGCCTTTAATTAGGGGCTCACTGTTCCCGAGGATTAGAGTCCATGACCATCACACTGGGGAGAATGGCAGCAGACAGGCATGCTGCTGGAGCAGTGGCTAGGATCTTACATCCTGATCCATACACAGGGAATGGAGAAAGATCCAACTAGGAATAACTGCCTCTTTTGAAACCTCAAAGACCACCCCTAGTGATACACCACCTAATCCTTCCCAAATGCTTTCACCAATCACTCGGTAGCAAGCATTCAAATATATAAAGTTTATTAGGCTACATTCGCATTCCAACCACTTCGTGTATTAGTGACTTTGCTGAACGCAAAGGTTGGGTGTGATCCTTATGAAGTAAGAGAAGTTCTGATGGATCTGAATGACTGAAACATGAATGCAAATTTAGCTTCTAAAGTGCTAAATCAATAAAGAGGACACAGGAGCAGGGAAAGACTGAGAAAGTGACATTGTAGGTCACTTCGAAGAAATGTGGTAAGATTAGTACTAGGCTAGAGTGCCTAGTATAAAGCCGGATAGGAGACCAAACACTGACATTTAAAATTTTGGAAGACTTTGCAACCTGAGCAGCACTTCCACAAGGATGAATGAAGAAGTAAATTATAACGTAGTAGAGGTAAACTAGATTAAAGCTTTCCTTTGAATTGTCATATCCCCAAGAATACAGTGTATACTTTTTCTGCTATAAGAAAGTATAACGGGACAGAATTAGACCTTTCTGTAGCCAAATGTTGACAATAGAAGAGCAAAAACTATGGTGCTTGCCTGAAACATGTCAGAACAGGAGAGCCATATCAATGAGCAGTCATAATCTGCTAAAGCATGTCATTACTCTCTATGAACCTCTGTCCATGCAGGACAGTATGCATCAGCCTAGTCCAGTCAGTCAAGGGTAGAAAGGTGAACAATAGTCCCACAGCAGCACTCCAGGAAAAAAAAGTGAACGGCTAATGGAAAGTAATTGCATTATGGAAGACTAACTGGGGTAGTGCTTTTCTTATCCAGGTTGCTACAGCTAACTTTCCCCCTTTTGATGACGCAACTGATGCAAGTAATGAGTTCTTTCCATGTTGCATCATTAAGCTTATGTTTTTATTTTAAGTATCTCCTTAGCTATCCAAAACCAATTTATTATTTGCTTAGAAAGAAAAGCAATGGCCTTTCAAATTTGTTGTGTACTATATATAGAAAATTTTCACTGTACAATATTGACTCTTATATATCTTACAGAGCTTAAAAGCATCTAGAAAAGCAGCAAAGTAGAATCTATAGAATTTGAATGAAGGCACCATGAATGGTTGGGAAAAGGAATAACAGACAATCATTAATAAATCCAGGGAACAATTGCAGAATGGGGACTGAATACCTCCTTATGACTCATTGGCTAGAGAAGCCACTGAAAATCCATAAATCATTAAGGATATTCTGACTAGTATTGTTTGAATATCAGAACTACATGCTAAGCACCCATTGTAGAAGACACCACGTACTTGACTGATGGGTGTTGTTGGTTGTTCTTTTTTTATTTTTATTTTTATTTTATTTTTTATTTTCCATTCAAAAATTTACACTTCCTACCCTTCTCCCATTTCCCTCCCGCTCCCCAACTAAGCCTCCTCCCTTCCCCTCCCTCCTTACAAGAGGGCAGGGTACCCTTCCCTGTGGGAAGTCAAAGGTCCACTCCCCTCCATCCCGGCCTAGGAAGGTCAACATCCAAATAGACTAGGGTCCCAAAAAGCCAATATATGCAGAAGAGACAGGACCCAGTGCCATTATGGATGGCTTCTCAGTCCGCCCCCATTGGCAGCCACATTCAGAGAGTCCTGCTTGATCACATGCTTGTTCAGTCCCGGTCCAGCTGGATTTCGTGAGCTCCCATTAGATCAGGCACACAGTCTCAGTGGGTGGACCAACCTCTCGCAGTCCTGACTTCCTTGCTCATCTTCTCCCTCCTTCTGCTCTTCAACTAGACCTTGGGAGCTCAGTCATTCCTCTGATGTGGATGTGGGTCTCTGTCTCTATCTCCATCCATCGGACAAAATTTCTATGGTGATATTTAAGATATCCATAAATATGACTATGGAACAAGGCCGGTTCAGGCACCATCTCCTCTGCTGCCCAAGGACCTAGCTGGGGACATCCCTGTGGACACCTGGGATCCAAAGTGGTTGCACAACGTTGCATTCCCACCAGCAATGGATGAGTGTCACACTTACTCCACATCCTCTCCAGCATAGGTTATCATTGGTGTTTTTGATTTTAGCCATTCTGAGAGGTGTAAAATGGTATCTCTAAGTTGGTTTGATTTGCATTTCCCTGATCGCTAAGGAAGTTGAACATGACCTTTAGTATCTTTTGGCCATTTGAACTTCTTCTGTTGAGAATTCTCTGTTCATATCATTAGCCCATTTTTAATTGGGTTATTAAGCATTTTAATGTCTAGTTTCTTGAGTTCTTTGTATATTTTGGAGATTAGACTTTTGTCTGATGTGGGGTTGGAGAAGATCTTCTCCTATTCAGTAGGATGCCTTTTTGTCTTAATGACTGTGTCCTTTGTTTTACAGAAGCTTCTCAGTTTCAGGAGGTCCCATTTATTCATTGTTGCTCTTATTGTCTGTGCCACTGGGGTTATACAAAGGAAGTGTTCTCCTTTGCCCATGTATTGCAGGCTACTTCCCACTTTCTCTTCTATCAGGTTAAGTGTGGTCGGGTTTATATTGAGGTCTTTAATCCATTTGGACTTGAGTTTTGTGCATGGTGATAGGTAAGGATCTATTTTCATTCTCCTACAGGTTGACATCCAGTTATGCCAGCTCCATTTGTTAAAGATGTTTTCTTTCTTCCATTGTATAATTTTAGCTTCTTTGTCAAATATGAGGTGTTCATAGGTTTTGGGATTAATATCTAGGTCTTTGATTCAACTCCATTGGTCAACATCTCTTTTTTTATGCCAATACCAAGCTGTTTTCATTACTGTGGCTCTGTAATAGAATTTGAAGTCAGGGATAGTAATGCCTCTGGATATTCCTTTATTGTATAGGATTGTTTTGGCTATCCAGGGTTTTTTGTTTTTCCATATAAAGTTAGTTATTATTCTCTCAAGGTCTGTGAAGAATTTTGTTGGGATTATGATGGGGATTGCATTGAATCTGTAGATTGCCTTTGGTAGAATTGCCATTTTTACTATATTGATCCTACCAATCCAGGAGCATGGGAGATCCTTCCATTTTCTGGTATCTTCTTCAGTTTCTTTCTTCAAGGCCTTAGAGTTCTTGTCAAATAGATCTTTCACTTCTTTGGTTAGTGTTACCCCAAGATACTTTATGCTATTTGTGGCTATCGTGAAAGGTGATGTTTCTCTGATTTCCCTCTCTGCTTCTCTATCCTTTGTGTATAGGAGGTCTACTGATTTTTTTGAGTTGATCTTGTATCCTGCCACATCATTGAAGGTATTTATCAGCTGTAGAAGTTCTTTGGTACGGGCTGGAGAGATGGCTCAGTGGTTAAGAGCACTGGCTGCTCTTCCAGAGGTCCTGAGTTCGATTCCCAGCAACCATATGGTGGCTCACAACCATCTGGAATGAGATCTGGGGCCCTCTTCTGGCGTGTGGGCATACATAGAGGCAGAATGTTGTATACGTAATAAATAAATAAATCTAAAAAAAAAAAGAAGTTCTTTGGTAGAGTTTTTGGGTTCACTTATGTACATTATCATATCATCTGCAAATAACAATGTTAGACTTCTTCCTTCCTATAGCTATTGCTAGAATTTCAAGCACTATATTGAAGAGATATGGAGAGAGTAGACAGCCTTGTCTTGTTCCTGATTTTAGTGGAATCACTTTCAGTTTCTCTCCATTTAATTTGATGTTAGCTGTCGGCTTGCTGTGTATTGCTTTTATTATATTTAGATATGATCCTTGCATCCCTAATCACTCCAAGACCTTTATCATGAAGGGGTGTTGAATTTTGTCAAATGCTTTTTCAGTATCTAATGAAATGATCATATGGTTTTTCCTTTCAGTTTATTTATATGATGGATTACATTGGTAGATTTTCGTATGTTGAACCAGCCCTTCATCTCTCGGATGAAGCCTACTTGATCATAATGGATGATATTTTTGATGTGTTCCTGGATTCGGTTTGCCAGTATTTTATTGAGAATTTTTGCATTGATTTTCATGAGTGAGATTGGTCTGTAATTCTCTTTCTTGGTTGCGTCTTTGTGTGGTTTTGGTATCAGGGTAATTGTAGCTTCATAAAAAGAGTTTTCCAATGACTCTTCTGTTTCTATTATGTTAAACACATTAAAGAGTATAGGTATTAGCTCTTCTTGGAAGTTTTGGTAGAATTCTGCACTAAAATCGTCTGTTCCTGGACTTTTTTTGGTTGGGAGGTTTTTGATGACTGCTTCTATTTCCTCGCGACTATTAGGTCTACTTAAATTGTCTTGATTTAATTTCAGTATATGATATTTATTTAAAAACTGTCCATTTCTTTTCCATTTTCCAATTTTGTGGCACACAGGCTTTTGTAGTCAGACCTAATGATTCTCTGAATTTCCTCAGTGTCTGTTGTTATAGCCCCTTTTCATTTCTGATCTTGTTAATTTGAGTGTTCTCTCTCTGCCTTTTGAACAGTTTGGATAGGGGTTTGTTGATTTTGTTTTCTGTGTCTCTATTTTGTTGCTTTCAGCCCTCAGTTTGATTATTTCCAGTCTTCTTGTTCAAGTTTCCTCTGCAAAAGCAATGCATTAAGTATGTTGGTAGTTTCCTATTATAAAAAGCCCAATACATTATATTCTATATGCATGTGTGTACATGTGTGGGCACACATGAATCTGTGTGTGTGTGTGTTTAAGACGTTTCTCTGTTTAACAATCCAAGTTGTCCTGAAATTTTGTAGAACATGCCCTCTTCTGTAAACAGACATTTCCTGTCCCAGCCACCCAGTCCCAAATAAACACACAGAGGCTTATATGTGACTATAAATTCTTGGCCAATAGTCCAGAATTATTACTAACTAGCTCTTACCTTTAAATTAACCCATTTATATTAATCTATGTATTTCTATGTGGCTCATGTTTTATAGCATCTTACTTCCTCAGTGGCTGGCTGACCTCTCTGAAGTCTGACTTCTCCCTTCTTTTCCCAGAATTTTCTCTTTGGCTTTCCTGCATAAACTTATTCTGCCTTGTTGTAGACCAAACAGCTTTTTTATTAACCAATGACAGTAATACATATCCACAACATACAGAGGGATTATCCCACAGCATTCTTCAAACATACAGAGATATACCTGCCTCTACACCCCAAGCTTTAGAATTAAAGGAATGTGCCACCAATGCTGGGCCACTTAAATATAATATTTATACCTAATTGTTTCATACTTTCCTCATATAGAGATGTTGAATTTCATTAAGTACCTTTTCTGCATCTACTAAAAGAATCACATAGAATTTTTGTCAGTAATTTGATAATTATGGTATATCACACATTAATTTTCATATATTAAGTACCTTTACAGCTGTAAGTTACCACTTGAATATAGTTAATAATCTTGTTGGTGTGCATTATTCACCACAGGCTATAGAATGCAACTTGTAACATTGATGTAACTTTCTCAGGAACATTATTTTTTTAATAATTAGCCAATTATTCAGAATAAATTGAGAAATTCTAACAATAGATTTGGATGGGGCTGTTAATTATGTTCCTATTTCATTTGCATTGATAGTTTAGATTAGTAGTTATTTCATTTATTGTTATGCTATAAAATCCAACAAGAAGGAACTTAAAGTAGGGATAACTTATTTGGGCTTAGAATTTAAGAGGGATACAGCCCACTATCATATCGAAGGCATGGCATCAGAAATTTGAGGCAGATGGTCATATGACTTTCACAGTCAAGAAAAAGAGAAAGGACATATAGGGGAGCCAAACTACAAAACTTCAAGATCTTCCCTCAAGGCTTTGCTTCCTATGGCAAGAATCTACCTTCTAAAGCATAACCTGTCTCAACTAGTGATAGAGCGTGTCTTCAACAAATAAGACTATGCATATGGGTGGTGGCGGCACACGACTTTAATCCCATCACTCGGGAGATAGAGACAGGCAGATGTTTGTGAGTTTGAGGCCAGCCTGGTCTACAAGAGCTAGTTCCAGGACAGGCTTCAAAGCTACAGAGAAACCTTATCTCACAAAAAAATAAAAGGACAAGTAAACACATAAGAGAGAGCAAACAGTTGCCATGGAATCAAAATATGCCACTGCCTTAAGTTCTGATCAAGCTGGATTGCCAAACTTTGCCTGAGTATTTACTCAGCACTCATTAACATATTTTGTAGTAATTGGGAAACTATATAGGGTTGGCTTACCAAGCCAATCTTATTTATTGTCCAATAAAGGAAATAAAGAGTCAATCAGATACCTTTAATAGTCCATGAGAAAGGAAAAGGAAAGGCAGAGAGTATAGGTTATGCTGTCTACATTCATATATTTAATATACTAATGTATTTGACCTTTTATATGTCTTTATCGTGCTGTCTCTATTCACTTTAACAACCAAAAAGGCATTTGGTTTAAAGAAAAGAAGCAATGAAGTAGAAGAATAACATGATGTAATAATAGCTAAACGGTAGATTTTGAGTTCTTTTATAAAACCAACCTTTATTCAATTCATCTAAACAGACACACATATATGTATTTATTCATTATTTACCACACATTGAAAGTAATTTCTAAAGTGTTTTAGTAAGATGAACAGTTTTTTGGGGATAGGAATATCTCAATATCTCACATTTTTCTGATTTGTATTTCTAATGAAAAACTGAAAAAATATTAATGGCTAAAGAATGGTAATACATGCCTATAGTCAGAGGACTTGAGGGTCTGAAATAAGAGAATTTGAAATACAAGGTTGCCCTCGTAAATCCCCTCTCAATAACAAAAATTAACAAAATAATAATGGATCTTTACCTTTATCTCCACTTATTTATGACATTCAATTACCTAGGTTGAACAATCCTTGCAACTCTAAGCAAAACATAACTTGATCTTTTTGGATCATTATTTTTTCAAGTTTTCAAGAATTTATTAAATATTTGCATCCATGTTCATTGAGAATATTGGCTTGCAGCTTCCAGTTTTGTTGTGTCTTTATCTGGTTTGAGCATTTGTCTAATATTAGCTTCACAGAAGGAGTTTAGAAGTGTTCTTTATGTTCTTATGCTTTTTAAAGAGTTTTTAAAAATTATTTAAGAATGATTGATTGTAGTTCTTATTTGAAAACCTGATAGAATTCTGCTGTAAATCCATTTGAGTTTGGGATCTTTTGGATATGAAAGTTTTCCCAACCATTTCATTCTTATTTGTTATAGGTCTGTTTAAATTGTTGATCTCTTTTTGATTTAATCTTGGATGGAGCCAAATTGGATATAAGGCAAATTAGATATGAGGCCCACTTATAAGAGGGAATTTATTGTTTGTACTGTAAACCTAGGCAAGTATCCTTGGCTGGTGAGGTCTTTGACACCAAAGGAGAACATTATTGTCACATTCCTAAACAGTATAATTCCCAACTTCCTTATAAATGTCTATCCTTATAGACATAGGTAAGTGTAGCATGAACATCTCATCAAAGAAACTTCTCTCTGCAGCAGTGAAGATCCTTCCACAAACTTGTAACCTTTCAAAATGTAGAGAGCAACTGACTATGGGATGCCCCGTAAACTGATACATCTACTACACAGTCCCTACTCCTAAGACTCAGGCAACATCATGAAAGAGAGGATGAAAAATGGTAAAAGCAAGAATCCCAGGACACCTGTTGTGAGATAGTGTCTTGAAAGTTGAGCCCATAATATCTCAATAACCTTGTCACTCCTAACAATATCATAACAGCACAGTGACAATACCTGTTGACATGTTAACATGAATGTAGAAAACATCACAGGGCCCCATGCCTAAATGAAGACCTATATGTGATTAATAGATGGAGAGAGAAAAAGAAATCTTTTCCTGGAACCAGTTTCGTTTTCAAATCTCAAGTGATCAATCCTAAACACACATATATATGAGCAATACTAAATTGACACAGCAGATTGTATTCATATACACAATTGTATGTATGCATGTGTACAATAATAATAATTAAACAAGATATGAATTTGAGAGGTAGTGGAGGACAAAGAAGTTGGAATGCAAAGAAAGCTAGAAGTGATTTAAATATAGCATTCATGTATGAGAACAGAATAAAGGATGGAAAAAAGACAGAATAATGGAGAGTAATATGTTTGTCAAGATATCATTTTGTAGATTTTGCCTTATATCATTGACTGTATTCTGATTATTGACACCATAAATAAGAGGCTATTTCACTGAGTTACTATTGAATACATTTCAAAATGAAGTCTTAAATAAGTGTTACAAGATTCTTTGTATTTAGTCACACTTTATCATCTTAATTTTTAAACTAAAAGGTTATTTCTTTTACATAATTCTGAGTTGTGCTGAATTTTGTCAAACAGGCTTTCTGACATTTTGTGTTGATTCAGAAGCTTGTGGTGGGTGGAATAACTACCCAAGGGACTCATGGGCTCAGCAGAGCAGGCTAGAAAGTCTCCTGGAGACTTGGAGAGAGGATGCTTGAGTAAAATACAAAAGGTAGCTGAATGCACTATCAGACCTTACCACAGAAGTTTCTTCTTACAGTGGATGATGCCTAATACAGAGCAAACATTTGGTCAATGTGCATGTAATAAGAGACATGGATTGTTGACCTATAGTTGGGACATATATATTACACCCTTTTTCCTCCAATGATCAAGGATCTTGAGGAAGAGGGTCTGGAAAGATTGTGAAAGCTAAATATGATGGATTTCTGCAAAAAAAAAGAGGCATTTTCCTTAGAAAATGGACCACTGCACACATAAACTCACAGCATTGTGATGGCACACATAAGATCTGCATAAGAACAGGCCTGAAAATTTCCAGCCTGTAAGAGAAGAGGAGTTCATGAAATCTCATCTCTCACTGAGGAGGTATTGGCAAATGATGGCTGCTAGGATAGAGTCAGTTTTCTTCAGCAAAAATGCTGTGAAAGACTGCCCATGCACCAGTGTACGGTTTCACTGAATTCACTTAAGAGAGACAGATAGAAAGAGAGAGAGAGAGAGTGAAAGAGAGAGAGAGAGACAGAGAGAGAATTAAGACTGGGAGGGAGACATGGAGGACTAGGGGAAGAATTGAAGAAATAGTAATAGGGGGTGAGTTTGATCAAACTGCATTATATAAATATATCTATATATATACATATATGAAATTCACAAATACTAAAAATGTTTAAATTGACAAAAGGCACAACTGGCCTGTCATTGCAAAAAGAATAGTAAAACTCTGAAAAAGATTTTAAAATATATTAACTTAAAGATAGATCAACAATAAACCTGACACAACGTACTAAAGGTAGAGATGAAAACAAACAAATTTAATTGTAATTTGAGTTTATATTGTGTTTAGATCAGAAGAACATTATGCATAGATTAAATCCACAAAAGAAACTGTATTGACAATGTTTCCAGCTTATTAAATATTACATGTGGTTTTGCTTTGCTCAAGTTTTTATGGATAGAAATGATAAAAATTATCTACAGATGCAATGTTCTGTGGAGTCAAGATGTACTGTACATGAAAATAAGTGTTACATGTCAGATTATCAAAGCTTTTCTCCATCCCAGTCTATTAGAATTCAAGACTGTTTTAGACAAAACACGATTTCTAATAAGAGATGAAAATGTCTGCTTTCAAATTTTTTGAAACATGGATGTTTTTCTAGCTCATGGATCTTATTTATTTGTTTCACTCCAATAATTATTTTCATTATTGTTTACATACTCAATTTGCACTTCCCTGTTTTCATTATGATTGGTTCAAAGTAATTTTAAATTTCATTAACTTCATCCTTTTATTGAAAACTAAAATACATTATGCGTTATAAGGGTGGTGAGATATTTGTATTTTTGAATTTAAAACACAATTCTTTTTTATTAGTAGCACAGTGAACCAACAAAGAAAAGTGTAGATAAATAATTACAATTATAAGCAGAAAAAATAAATGCTATTTACTGTATTTCCAAATACATTTTCTTTCTACTTCTGACAAGTGACTATACTTAGAATATCAAGAAGAGATAGCATGTGATTGATATAATTAAGAGTCAATGGTAATTTAAGGACAATATATGATACACAAGAACATGAATATATTTTTTTAAAATTTAGGCAAATATTGACCAGGTAATGTTTAAAGCTTGGTATGTGATTAGTGCTCAAAAATACTGAGTAGTCAATGATGTTGAGCTGATACTTTTGTTTTGTCCAAAAGATAGCTCGTAACTTTGAAGTACATTTCTTGATACTAAAGGACCTTTGATGAATAGACTAACACTTTGGAAGCAAAAGAAAGATTGTAGAGGGCAGCAGGAGAACATGGCCCACCAAGTCAATTAAGCAGGACCCACATAGGCTCAGGGAGACAGAAGCAGCAAGCATGGAGCTTACATGTGTCTGCACCATGTTCTCTCCTTAAATGTTATGGCTGTTAGCTTGGTGTTTTCTGGGATTCCTAATAGTGGGAGCAGGTGTGTCTCTGATTTCCTTGCCTGCTCTTGGAACTCATTCCCTCCTATAAGACTGCCTTGTCCAACCTGGATACGAGGCCTTTAGCCTTTTCTTTTTGTATCTTGTTTTGTAGTGTTTGGTTGTTGTCTCTTGGGGGTCTGCTTTCTTCTAAAGACGAAAAGAAGAGGGAGTGGATCTGGGTGGGAGGACAGACTATTTGGGTGGCTCAGAGGAGTGGAGGGAAGGGAAACTGTGGTATATGAGAGAAGATTCTATCTTAAGTTTTAAAAAATTATTTAAAAAAGAAAAAAGAGTTAATTTTATATTTAAGGTTTCATGAAATACCTAAGCTTGTGGGCAAAAATTTAAATGGTCTAATTACATTATATGCACATGACTAAGAATAGTTGTCAAGTACAACTTTGAATCTATAAGGGTTGTAAATTTTGCATTGTGAATGGCATCTTGTTAAAATGTCCACAAAATTGATTTTCCTCAAAATAAGTTTATAAACTAATAAGTTTACCCATCTTCATAATTACATTATCATTTTAAACAAATTATAACATATATATTCACAGTATTCCTATCAATGGACTCCATCACAAAAGAAGTGCTACTCTATCCATCATTTGCAATATTATGTATAGTCCATATACATCTATATACCTTTCAAGTCTAGATACCAAATGAACTTCCATAGGATGGTAAACAAAAATACTTAGTTTTGATCCCCAAATATAAATCCAGAAATTTTGATTCTCTTAAAAGGATTAATATGTAGTATGAGGAGTGAAGTGGGCTGTATTCCCAGCGCTTGGCTAGCTTAACTCCTGAAATAATTACACAGAAATTGTATTTTTTAAATTACTGTCTGGCCCATTATCTCTAGTCTCTTATTAGCTAACTCTTACATCTTGATTTAACCCATTTTTAATAATCTGTGTGTCACCACATGGTCATGGCTTACCGGGAAAGCTTTTAACCAGCGTCAGTCTTGGGCAGGGAATCATGGTGGCTGCCACACTCCCTTCTCTCTCCCAGCATTCTGTTCTGTCTACCCCGCCTACCTGATTTCTGCCCTATCAAAAGACCAAGGCAGTTTTCTTTATTCAACCAATGAAAGCTACACACAAACAGAAGGACCTCCTACACCATTAATAGCTAGCAGTGGCAGTATGTATCTATATCTATATTATATCTGTATCTGGAGAGATGGAAAGATAGATAGATAGATAGATAGATAGATAGATAGATAGATAGATAGATAGATAGATAGATAGATAGAGATAGAAAGATAGATATAAAGAAGCCCTTTGCCCATGGCAGGTTTCCCATGATACATGTTTGCCAACTAAAAGGATTTGATGAAAACCCCAAGACATGAAGTGCCTCAAGTGCAAATCGCTGAGCAAAATACAACAGAAATCGGCTTTATATTTTAAAGTAGCTTAATTAGAGTATAATTTCTACTCATGAAATGCACTCATTGTAAGAACTCCATTTTTAATAAATTAATAGATCACACAGTCCACTTAAAAACATTTTTAAATATTTCTATGGCTCAACAAAATTTCTTCAGATCCATTTAAAATGAGTCTCCATTCCTACTTTTCAATCCTAGGCAACAGCTGTTTGCCTTGTTTTCCTTGAGATTTGGCTTTTCTGGTAGTTTAAGTAAAAACAGGAAAAACTAAGTGTGTATAGATATTGCCACATAGCAAAATGCTGTAGATTTAGCAGTAGCAGCAATTTTGGCTATTAATACTAAAGTTTCTGCAACTAAGGAATCAACTTCCTGCTGTGTAAGTTTGGAGGAGAGAGTGTGGACTCACAGCTCCCAGTTAATGGAAAGCAGGGAAGGCAGCTGGCCTGTAATCTTAGCATTCTGGAATAAAGACAAGAGACCCAGAGCAAGCTAAACAGGCTAGACTAAATTGTAAGCCCTGTGTTAAAGTGGCGGGCACTGTCTCAGTTTAAAGGGGGATTATTAAGGCACATGTAATTTCTACGTCAGTGTCCCACACCTAAGTGCACTTTTACTCCCATACATTTTCAGCCCATGTTTTACTTTGCTACAGGAAAGCTTATTAGAGGGATAATAGGAAAAGATAATCATGAAACAAGTCTAATCTTTGGTTCTTATATCATTCACAGACAAATTTCAACTGAATTGAAATTGACAACCCCCATCTTCTTTTAAGTGAACTGTCATAGTTATGATCTTGAATTTACTTTTAGCAGTTTAGATCAATGATTCTCAACCTTCCTAGCACTGCAACCATTTAATAAATACAGTTCATCATGTTGAGGTGATCTCAACCCTAAAATTATTTTGTTGCTGCTTCATTACCATAATTTTGCTAATATTATGTAAATATTTTTGGACACAGAGTTTTGCCAAAGGGGTTATAACCCACAGGTTGAAAACCTCTGATTTACATTATTGCTTCAAAAATGTACACTAAAGACAGGAGATAAATGGATGGATAGTTAGGTAGGTAGAGAGATAGG
The DNA here is from genome assembly GCA_004026605.1 of Ondatra zibethicus. Classification (NCBI taxonomy): domain Eukaryota; kingdom Metazoa; phylum Chordata; class Mammalia; order Rodentia; family Cricetidae; genus Ondatra; species Ondatra zibethicus. The sequence goes on along the minus strand of PVIU01010687.1, from coordinate 54,857 downwards.
TATGGAGATGTATGGATAGATGATTGGTAAATAGATGATAGATAGACTAGACATGAGTATTTGACTTTAATTTTCCCAACTTCTTGTTGGAATAGGCCGCTTGGTTTGTTCCAGCCACCCAGAACCAAAATAACAACACAGAAACAGTATTAATTAAATCACTGCTTGACCCATTATTCTAGCTTCTTATTGGCTAACTCTTACATATTAATTTAAACCATTTCTATTAATCTGTGTATGGCCATGTGGCTGTGGCTTACTGGCTAAAATTCCAGCTTCTGTCTGTCTCCAGTGTGGCAACATAGTGTCTCTCTGACTCCACCTTCTTCCTCCCAGCATTCAGTTTAGTTTTTCCCACCTACCACAGTTCTGCCCTGCTATAGGTCCAAAGCAGTTTCTTTATTCATTAATGGAAATCAGAGCATAGAGCAGGGTATCCCACATCAACTTCTTAATCCAGAATCATTCATCACTGTTTTCTCAGTTTTCATACTTTTCAAAACAACATTTAATGCTTCAAATATCTATCTCCAACCACCTTTCTCTTTTACAAAAACATCCCTAGAGTTTAATGAATATGGAAACACAACATACCAAAATCTACATGATACAATGAAGGCAGTTCTAAAACACAACATACCAAAATCTACAGAATACAATGAAGGTAGTCCTAACAGAAAATTTTATAGGGCTAAAGTGGCTGTTTATGACAGACAGAGAGAAAGAGAAAGAGAGAATTCTCAAACTAATAACAGAGTGATGCATATGAAGGCCTTAGAAAAAGTATAACATCCAGGTGGTGGTGGCTAATGCCTTCAATCTCAACACTTGGAACACAGACACAGGTGAATCTCTGTGAGTTCGAGCATGCAAATGGATGAAATTAGAGAACACTATCCTGAGTGGGGTGGCCCAGACCCAGAAGGGTGAATGTGGTATGTGCTCACTCATAAGTGGATACTAGCTATAAAGAAGGGACATTGAGCCTATGGTTCATGATCCTAGAGAACCTAAGTAGTAAGGTGCAACCACAGAAAAACATATATAGACTCACCTGGAAATTGGAAACTGACAAGATCTCCTGACAAAATCGGGAACATGGGGGTGGGGGTAAATGGAAGGGGACACAGGGAAGAGGAAGAAGAAGGGGAGGGTTGAGGAGAACTTGAGGGAGTGGGGTGGTCGAGATGGAGGAGGGACAGATATGAGAGCAAGGAAGGAGATGTCTTGATTAAGGAAGCCATTATGGAGTTAGAAGAAACCTGGCTCTGGTCAAATTCCCTGGAGTCCATGGGGATGGCCCCTAATAGGACCCTAATTAGTGGAGGAGAGGGTGCCTGGACTTGCCTTGCCCTGTAGTCAGACTGATGATTATCTTGGAAATCACTATAGAACCTTCATCCAGCAACGGATGAAGGGGAAGAGGGAGACCCACATCAGAGCACTGGACTGAGCTCCCAGGGTCCAGTTGAAGAGTGGAAGGAATGGGAATGTGAGTCGGGTGGTCCTACCAACTTTGAAGAAAAATGAACAAATAGCAACACTTAGCTCTTTCTTCAGGTACTCTATCCCTTATATCTTTTGCATACATTCTTTTCATACTATTTCAGTTCAGGTTGATGGGGGAGCTGGAAAATAGGTCTTTGTGATTGTGAAGCATGTTTCAACTTGATTATGTTACAGTAACCAGGAATTTGCTTAAACCCCATTCTAGGTATAGCTGTTGAAGGTGATTTTTAAATGTGTATTGCATTTATAAGAAGTCAACTTCGAAGAAACTCTTTGCTCTCTTGAATGGTCATGGCCTCATATAAAGAATGAAATGTATTACTAGAAAACACTAAACTCATCAGAAAAAATTAACCACAAAACTGCACTGTAGGTAGGAACCCTATCTGATTTTCCACCTTGCATCCCTGTGAAATTAGGACACCTCAATGTCACCTTCTATGATCATCATCATCCTGACATAAATATAAATCCTACAAATGTCAAAGTTGGCATGGGCATAAGCATAAAAACCAAGAAAATTCCCCCAAATAAATCTTATTCTCTATAAATGGGTAATGGAAAAGAAGAGAGGAACAGATCTGCTGCCTTTGTCTCTGAAGAGATGTTGGCTGCTAGGGTCTGCTATAAGAAAGAAGTGAATCTGTTTAAGAAGCCATTGTTTAAAAAAAAAAGTAAAAATCTTAGACAAAGAAGAAATTGTCCTCCCAGTTTCCATATCTGAGAAAATGACCAGGTCATCATATATACGCCTTGAGAGTTAGAATCTTCTGGTTGCTAAAATACTACAAATATTTTAGATATTTCCAAAGAGATTTTCATCATTAGTTTTTGTCAACTTGGTGCAAATGTATACATATCTCGAAAGAATCACAATTGAGGAACTGCCTTTATTGGAGTGGTCTATAAGTATATCTGTTAGGCATTTTATTAATAGTTAATTGACATGGAGGGCCACTGTGGGTAATATCATCCTTGGGCTGGTAGGATCAGACTGTAGGAGAGGCATCTGAAAAAGACAGAGGAGGCAAAGCAGTAATTAGTAGTATGTATACTACTCAACAATGTTTGCTTCAGTTCCTGCTTTGGCTTCCTTCAAAGATTAATTGCAACCTGTAAACTAAAATAAAACTCTTTCTTTCCCACTTGCTTTTGGTCAGTGTTTTATGAGAGCAGCAGCATGCACACTAAGATAGTAGCCTTCACAGGACTATTCATCTCAGTATTCAAATATGAATTGATTTCTTAGGACAGCAAGATTTAAGTGATCACTCATGTTGGGCGATTGCCAGAAACAGGGTCTGAAGCTGCTGCCTAGTGTCTCCAGACTTCCTGGAAACCGAGCCAGACTTAGATGGATGATCCTGGATGATAAAGTCTCCTGCTACTCATTTATCTGAGCAGTTTAGACCAGTGTAGCTTGTGATAAAATGCATATCCCTATAAGATCATTTAAACAGTTTTATTAATTAAATTGGTTCTTTGACAATTCCATATGCTTTCATAGTACATGCTAGCTGCTGTCATGTTCCTTTCTTCCCTATGTCCCGCCCATCACTGTCAGTCCCTCTGACCCATATTTCTCACTAATCCCTTTCCTATGTTTATGTCTTTGTGTTTTGTCACACACTGAGTTTAACCAGGGCCATCTGTGTTACCATGATACATAGTAAATTTCGTCGACCATAACTAAGCCTTTAATTCAAAAAGTCACCCCCCCAAAAAAAAGCAAATTCCTAGAACCACAGTGAAATACCAGTATTTTAAAATGCATTTTGGTAGTACTTTACTATGCATCTAGTAAATAACAGCTGCTTGTAAAATTACCAATATCATTGTCTAACATAGCTGTGTCACACAGTAGATTTTGAATACTAATAATCTGTAATGTAGTATTAGAAGAAAAAACTCACAGTTCTTCTTAGCGTAAGAATATTACAATTAATGCCACTAAGACATAGCAAAAGCTGTCTGCACAGTAGTACACCCAAGTTGAATATTAAATATATGTACATGAAAGACTCCCTAGGGATGATGAGCCTTTTAATCATAGTGTTTGACTTTCCATAACTGATTTGTTGCTCCCTGCATGGCAGGAGGATGGACTTAAGAAGCACATTTTTCTCTAATTTCTTGAAAAGCACTACTATCAGCCTGACAGCCTGGACTGACTAAATATCACTATTCACATGGAGACATTACCATTGCCTTTGAGAATCTGAGGCTAAAATTAAATGTAAATTAACATAAGACTCTTCAGTGTCTTTCCTTTCTGGTAATCATGGTAAACTAGGAAAGACAGTGCACTCTGAAATCACACAGTTTTATTGTATAAGTCCATTAGAGACTGATGAATTTTGTTATCCGGAGGATAATACGGTAGCATATTCAAAGCAGGACAAAATAAAATTTAAAGTAATGAATATATAAACAGATTACCTCTTCTTTAGAAAAAGAAATCTGTGAGCTTAAAGAGGTAAGAGAAAAATAATCTTGTTATTGAGGACTACTTTAGGCTAGGAGGTCAGAAAATCTAGATCAGAATTGTGGTCACAAATATGTGTGATGGGTGGTCTGAGCTATCCAGACATACAGTTGACAGAATTAGAATATGTAGCATTTTTCAGACAGGGCATGGAGTACTGGAGATTCTTTGAGTAACCTGAAGACTATGTTAGGTGTTTACTAATAGTGAAGATTCGACAGGAGTCTTTGGCGATCCTAAGGAGAGAATGGAGGAAAACTGAGACAGCTGTTGTAAACATGGAGAAGTGATTATTAAGAAGATGGCTGGAAGGTGGGATCAGTCAATCCCTTAGATCTTTGGGGGACTATCTCTCTGCTGGTGTTCCAGTACAGAAACAGTATGTGTTTTTGTATACTCAGTGGATACGATCAGTGATACCACTCTGAGCTCTGACAATATTTCTATGTTTGCTTTCTTCAGCATTGAAAAATGTGTTTCTCCCTCATTCACTTTTCCCAGAAGGCAGATCATTTTCAAACTTTCTGATATATACTTTCTGAATACCAGGTATTATTTTGCTAGATCTTCTCAACACTTTTAAATATATGCTTTTATTGCAGTAAATATTCCCCCCAATAAAAACACATTCTTTAGAATAACTCAATGTCCATAATGAGATTATATTTCTAGTGTCAGGTTTTTCTCCATAATGGTTTTTAATGTTCTTTTTATTTTTCTTTATTTTTTAAAAAAATAATCTTTGCTCATTTTACATTTTAATCCCAATTCCCACTCCCTCCCATTCTCCTATTCCCTCCCACTTTATCCCCACTCCACTGCCCATACACTCCTCAGAGAGGGTAAGACACATTGCTTTGAGGAAGGACCAAAGCCCTTCCTATTTTGTCTAAGCTGAACAAGATATACCTCAAAAGAGAATGGGTTCCAAAAAGTCAGGACAAGCATTAGGGATAAATCCTGGTCCCACTGCCAGTTGATTTTTGACAAACAAGTTAAAATTATACAATGGAAAAAAAAGAAAGGAACTTCAACAAACGGTGCTGGCATAACTGGATTCAACATGTAGAAGAATGCAAATGGATCCATATCTATCTCCATGCAGAAAACTCAAGTTCAAATGAATTAAAGACCTCAACATAATCCCGACCACACTTAACCTGATAGAAGAGAAAGTGGGAAGTAGCCTGCAATACATGGGCACAGAAGACCACTTCCTATGTAAAACCCTAGTGCCACAGACAATAAGAGCAACAATGAATAAATGGGACCTCCTGAAGAGAAAATGGGAAGTAGACTTCAATGCATGGGCACAGGAGGCCACTTCCTAAATAACACAAGTAGCACAGACACTGAGAGCAACAATAAATAAAGGGGACCTTCTGAAACTGAGAATGTTTGTAAAGCAAAGGGCACAATCAATAAAACAAAAGGGGAGTGTATTTAATGGGAAAATACTCCACCAACTGCACATCAGTCGGAGGACTGATCTCCAAAATGTATAAAGAACTCAAGAAATTAGACATCAATATAAAAAATAATCCAATTTAAAAATGGGGTACAGATCTAAATATAAAATTCTCAACAGAAGAATCTCAAATGGCTGAAAGACACTTAAGAAAATATCAACATCCTTAGCCATCAGGGAAATGCAAAACAAAATGATTCTGAGATACCATCTTACGCTTGTCAGAATGACTAAGGTCAAAAACACCACTAATAGCTTATGCTGGAGAGGATGCAGAATAAGGGGAACACTCCTTCACTGTTGGTGGAAATGCAAACTTGTACAACCACTCTGGAAATCAATATTCTCGTGTCAGTTTTTGTTTTTATGTTTTGTGTCTCTTCATTTGCCCCATCACACCTTTGCCATCAATACATGAGCATCCTCATAATTTTGATGTTTAAAATATTTGTTTCCCATTCACTACATGTTGTGTAGTTTTACTATCTCTGATTTCCCATTGAGCCAATATCAGTATGGTATCCTTTACTTAAATCTCATGACTGGTAGATGAGACTTGAGAGTTTAATGGTGTCATACAGTATATATGCAGAAAAATGCAGGTGTCTCTAAGCCCTTTGCTATCATACACACTAATGTTAATAATAAGTTCTACTAAAGCAAGAAAAAATATCAAAATCAATTTTAAGTTACTAAGATATTAAAAGTAGATGAAATAAAATGAAGTGACCAAACATGATATGGCCTAACAAAGGAGAATAAAGTAGCATGCAGATAAAATGTCTGATTGGAGTAAGAAATGGGTAGAAGAAATTGAAATTCTGCTTTTTGCTTCTATCCCAAATAAAAGTTCAGGGATTTTACAAATGAGAACAGCATGATTTTTCCCCAGAATTGTTGGAGGCCATCATGTTTTCTATTGACTTTTTCCTCTGTAATATTGCATTCAAATTTCTGAGCAGTATTCCCAAACTAAAACTATGGTCCATTGTCCTCCATCCATTTCCTTTAAAATTTCCATATACATACATGTTCACCTGTACTCTTGAATGACACTGACATCAAAGAGTAGTCCAACCAACCCCAATAGACTATAAATAGGGTTTTTAGATGTATCCAATAAAATAAAAACATACCTACCAAGTTTAAGTTGAAGATAAATGGTCCTGGTGTTACATCATGAGTATGCTTTAAATATTTCATGGGTCATATTTTTATCACCTGACTTTAGATATCACTTATTTTCCTTTCCCCATTTCTTATAATCACCCTAAAACACAAAATACTTTCTTATTGATGTGATATCATGAAAGACATAAAAATGGTAATTGCATCACTAAATTTGCAGGCAAATAGATGCAACTAGAAAAAAAATCATCATGATTAAGGTAACCCAGACCCAGAAAAACAATATGGTATTATTGACCTATAAGTGGATATTAGCTCATAAGTAAATGATAATCAAGCTATAATCTAAAGATCCAGAGAGGTTAGGTAAAGAGGAGGAATATAAAGAAGAAGGCTGGGTCTACCTGGCAAGGGAAAATAGAACAGATTCAGAGAGAAGATGGACTGAAGATGGGTAGGAACAGAAGTGTGAAGAAAGTTGGGGGAGATAGTGCATGGGGAGACAGCTGGAATTGGAGGGGGCAAATGGGGAGTGGTGCTGTAAACCTAGTATGCTGAAAACATCTTAGAATCAACAGGGTGACCCTAGTGATGACCCCTAGAAGTAGAAGATACAGAATCTGAACTAGCCATCTTCTGGATCCAAGCAAGGCTTACAGAAGTGGAAATGGGTTACATTCTGTTGACTCTTTGGCTGAGTGGGTCTCTGAAGATCTCTAAACAACCCAGGGTGATGCTGAGAAAGAAGGTCTCCTCAGAAAACAGGGGGGCCCATTATCAAGGACAACATCCACACAGGTCAAGGAGCCCAGGACTGACACTGCTTGGATTGCCAGAAACCAGACACTGGATAGCCCAGAGACTTAGGGTAGAACCAAACATGACTGGTCTTTAAAAAAATCAATGGAATGATTCCTAATGACATTCTGCTGTACTTGTAGGTTGGTGCTTTGTCCAGTCATTATCAGAGAGGCTTACTCAGGCAGCAGATATGAACAGGTACAGAGTGCCACCATCAGACATTATGTAGGGTCTAAATTGGATGTCTTCATCAGTCCCTTTTTGGAGCTCCAGGAATGCTGTACAAAAGACTGTAGGAGTTGAAGCTGATAAAGAACAACAGGAGAATATGCCCACTGAATCAATTAAACAGGGCTCACATGGGCTCACAGAGACTGAAACAGCATGCATGGGTCTGTACCAGGTCCTCTAAATGTATGTTATGGCTTGGTGTTCTTGTGAGACTCCTAACAGTGGGAATTGGCCCTGTCTCTGCTGTTTGGCCTGTTACTGGGACTCTTTTCCTTCTATTGCATTGCCTTCACCAGTCTCAATATGAGGGCTTTCACCTTGTCTTATTGTATTTTGATTTGTTCTGTCTGACTGACATCTCTTGGAGACTTGCTCTTTTTGAACATGAGACGAAGTGAGGGTGGATCTGGGAGAGAGGGAAAATGTGGGGGAGCTAGGAGGAGTGGAGGAAGGGGAAACTGTGGTTAGAGTGTATTGTATGAGAGTAGAATTTATTTTCGATTTTAAAAGTTCACAAAACACCTTGGTTGTTTCAAGGTTCTGGCTATTACAAATAATGCTGCTATGAACACAGTTGAACAAATGCTTTTGTAGTATGATTGGGCATTTCTTGGGTATATTCCCAAGAGAGGTATTGCTGGATCCTGAGGTAGTTTGAGTCCCAATTTCCTGAGAAACCACCACACTGATTTCCAAAGTGGTTGCACAAGTTTGCATTCCCACCAGCAATGGATGAGTGTTTCCCTTACTCCACATCCTCTCCAGCATAGGCTATCATTGGTGTTTTTGATTTTAGCCATTCTGACAGGTGTAAAATGGTATCTCTAAGTTGGTTTGATTTGCATTTCCCTGATCGCTAAGGAAGTTGAACATGACCTTAAGAATCTTTTGGCCATTTGAACTTCTTCTGTTGAGAATTCTCTGTTCATAACATTAGCCCATTTTTTAATTGGGTTATTTAGAATATTACTGTCTAGTTTCTTGAGTTCTTTATATATTTTGGAGATCAGACCTTTGTCTGATGTGAGGATGATGAAGATCTTCTCCCATTCAGTAGGATGCCTTTTTGTCTTAATGACTGTGTCCTTTGCTTTACAGAAGCTTCTCATTTTCAGGAGGTCCCATTTATTCATTGTTGCTCTTATTGTCTGTGCCACTGGGGTTATACATAGAAAGTGTTCTCCTGTGCCCATGTATTTCAGGCTACTTCCCACTTTCTCTTCTATCAGGTTAAGTGTGGTCGGGATTATGTTGAGGTCTTTAATCCATTTGGACTTGAGTTTTGTGCATGGTGATAGGTAAGGATCTATTTTCATTCTCCTACAGGTTTACATCCAGTTATTCCAGCACCATTTGTTAAAGATGCTTTCTTTCTTCCATTGTATAATTTTAGCTACTTTGTCAAATATGAGGTGTTCATAGGTTTGTGGATTAATATCCGGGTCTTCGATTTGATTCCATTGGTCAACATCTCTGTTTTTATGCCAATACCAAGCTGTTTTCATTACTGTAGCTCTGTAATAGAGTTTGAAGTCAGAGATGGTAATGCTTCCTGAAGTTCCTTTATTGTATAGGTGCCCCTCAGTGGAAGAATCGTAAAGAAATTGTGGAATATATACACATTAGAGTACTACTCAGCGGTAAAAAACAATGACATATTGAATTTTGCATGCAAATGGATAGAAATAGAAAACACTATCCTTACTGAGACAACCCAGACCCAAAAAGATGAATATGATATGTACTCACTCATTAGTAGGCTCTAGCCATAAACAAAGGACATTAAGCCTAGAGAAGCCTAATAGCAAGGTGAACCCAAAGAAAAACATATAGATCCTCCTGGAAATTGGAAGCAAACAAGATCGCCGGGCAAAAGTTGGGAGCACTGGGGTGGGAGTAGAAATGGGGTGGGGGTGAGAGAAGGGAAGAGGGTGAAGGAAAATGGAGAAGGGAAGGACAGGGGAGAGATTGGGGAATTGGGAGGGTGGAGATGTAGAAAGGGTGGATATTGAAGAAGGGAAGAAGATGTCTACATTAAGGGAGCCATTTAGGGTTAGCAAGAGATTTGGCTCTAGAAGGGATCCCAGGTGTCCACAGGGATGTCCCCAGCTAGGTCCTTTGGTAGCAGACAAGAGGGGGCCTGAACTGGCCTTGTCCCATAGTCACACTGATGAATATCTTGAATATCACCATAGAAATTTCATCTGATGGATGGAGATAGAGACAGAGACCCACATCCACATCAGAGCAATGGACTGAGCTCCCAAGGTTCAGTTGAAGAGCAGAAGGAGGGAGAAGATAAGCAAGGAAGTCAGGACCGCGAGGGGTTGGTCCATCCACTGAGACTTTGTGCCTGATCTAATGGGAGCTCACCAAATCCAGCTGGACTGGGACTGAACGAACATGTGATCAAACCAGACTCTCTGAATGTGGCTGCCCTCTCGTAAGGATGTAGGGGGAGAGAGAAGGGTTAGTGGAGAAGCAGGAGGGGAATGGGAGAAGGGGAGGAAGTGTAAATTTTTGAATGGAAAAGTAAAATTAAATTAAAAAACAAATTCACAAAACAAACAAACTAAAGAATACGTAAGACCAGACTTGATGGTACATACCTGTAATCTCTGAACTCTACTACAAAAAGCAGTATCGTTACAACCTGAGTACAGGTTTGGGCTACATAATCACTTAGAGGTCATCCTAGGATAAAAATCAAGGTGTCCAATTATTTTTAAAAACAAAGCTTTTCTAAATATAGAAAAACTTGTTCATTAAATATACAGCAATTATCCCTATGCATAGTTTGAAAACTCTGTAAGTAAAATCAATTACCCAGAAAAAATAAACTAGTAATCTCTCACCAAAAATTTTTAAATATAAACAAAATACAGAATAGTTTTATTATTTCAATTAAAGTAAATTCCATAAAATCATGACATAAATGGCTCCAATGAAAATATATTTAGTCATAGAAGAAGATTATTACTTAGATATATGATTGGAGAAATGAATGTCCTGATCAAGAAAGTGTAGGCAAGAGACCCCCAGCCTTATGTTCTCAGCCTTGCTCATGTTGGCCCATCTCAGGCCAGTTTTACAGTAGGGAAAAAAGCATACTGTCCTTGACTACATCAGAAACAAAATTTAGACAGACAAAAATGGGGAAAGCAATCAGTGCTCAGCAAAGAGAAACACTGAAGGACACAGGACAGGCCTTGAAACTCAGAAATCTGCTGTAACGTTCCCTACAATTGTCCAGTCCAGTAACAGGCTGGAGGACTATGTGAAAGATTGTCCTGCAACCATGAGGCCAAAATGAGAAAACTTCAATTTTTCTGAAAAATGTGCTGCCAGGCTTCTGAAAAGAATAGTGCAAGTCACATGGAGCCCATTGGTTCTCTGAATAGATAAATCAATAAACAAATATTCTGAGAATAGATAAATCAGTAAACAAATATTCTGAGTATTTTATCAAGGGAACAAAAACAAGATGCAGATTAAAGCAGGATTCTGTGGTGTGTGGTGCTGGTGGTGCTTCTAGTGTGGGCATGTGTGTAGGAAAATTAGCCTCTAATATCACAAACATCTTACTATAATACTATATTCTACAATGATGAACCAAAATAAACCTAGAGGCAACCTGTGCTAACTAATTTGAGTCTCATTTTGGTACCAGTTATTAAAATGTCTTCAATAGTTTATATGTACTGATCATTTTTCAAAATCATTGCATTTGTACCCCAAAATGTGAGATAGAATTGGATAAAGGGTTTGGGAATACCTAAATAGAGATATTTGACCTGGGCACTCCACAAAAGGGGTACATAATTAGAAATTTTAAATCAGAAGTAGTGTACATTTATTTCAGGTTTTATGTGTATGGAAGTTTTGTCTGCTCAAATACGCATGGACTGCCCATGAAGGTCAGTAGATGCTGTGTTGTATCCCCTGGAACTTTAGTTGCAAATGATTAAAAACAACAGGGGAAGGGCTCTGGGAAACAAACTTGGGTTCTCTGTAAGAGTAGGCCATGCCCTTAACAACTGAACCATCTCTCCAGTCCTTATGGGAGAAATTTCTAATAACATAAAATTTCAAGTACTCAATCGATGCTGCATATGGATTTATGCTCCCCCAAAGAATGCATGTGTTGTAGTTTGAAACCCTAACACACTATAATCTAGAGACAGATCCTGTGATGCATTTATGTCATTAGGATGGATCTGTCGTGGAAACAGTACCCTTATAAATAATGTGCTTTTTCTCTTGCCTCTCCCTCCCCATTCATGGTCTGCTTTCTTCCATTCCACCTTTCTCCAGCTTTATTCTCTTCCCTTCTCTCTATGTCATGTGAGCAGCATAAATAAGACAGTACAGTAGTTTTAAAAAACAGACACATTCTTTATCAAAAAGTGAGCCATGCCACCATCCTAACCTCAGACTACAATCCTCCAAAAATGTAAGAAATATATACTTGCTTTTTTATACATTTTTGAACAAAGACTTTTAATGAATATAGCTTTAAAATCTCTAGAGAAACATGATGCTTCCTGCATTGAATACAATTCGGAGCCATAAGTGCACACATTTTGTAACTGGACGTATGATAGCAGAACCTTTTATCTTGCATTTATTGTTTACTATGATCCTTGCATCATCCTAAATAAACAATTTTGCTGTTGAGGTAGCACTTTTTTTTTAATCTGGTTTGCTTTGTTTAACTCTAGCCATCACCATGCTGCCTACAACAGCAGCATTAACTCTGTCCCAGAAATATAAAATCCTTTCCAGAAACATAATTCAAATAATAATAATAAGAAGAAACTTTTGAAGGGATGTGAGCAGATGAGAAATGCTGAACTATACAACTGCTATCATAGCACCCTGCAAACTGATGTGAGCTCAACCACATTCAAATCAATCGAAAATAAATTAGGAAAGGGGAAAGGAGACATAAAATACGCAGAAATTTTTCAGGAAAGAAAATAATCACATAAGCAAAGTGATTCTGTACAAAAACTTTCTTTTTAATTCAAAGACATTTTCCACATTAACAATATGTCAGTATATGCTGTATTGGTGTAGAAAGATGAAATAATTAAGCCTGAAGCAGAAGTGCCCCTCAGTAGGTTGATTAACCCAAGTACTATGTGAAATATGGGACAAAGGTCTGTTTGGAAATAGAACACAAAGGACAAAGGCCTGAAAAAGAATAAGATGAAGAGGTATAAAACAACTAACCAGAACACAAGCAGGGTTCCACGTGTCTGTCCCACGGAATCTTATGAAGTCATAAAAAGAAATGAAGTATTGATTTGAACTAGAACATGAGTGAGTTTTAAAAACATTGTGCTGAAATAATTCACATGGGACTTACCAGTGTGTATGATCCCATTCCTAGGAAATGGCCAGTATGGGTAAATCTGAAGGGGCAGAGTGTAGACTGATGATTTCCTGAGGCTGCAGTGGGAGAAATGGTGTGATGTTATTCAGATAGATTTTGAAGGGGTATGATGAAATATTTCGAAGTGTCATCCTGGTGACTGATGTACAACCATTTAAGTTAAAAATTACTAAACTGTTCACCATGAAAAATAAATTCTACAGTATATAAATTATAACTCAACAAACTGTCAAGGAACATATTCACACAGAGAACCTTTCTGTCATCTCTCCTATAGTAAAATAAAAGAACCTTAAAAATTGGACATCAGAGGTATTCAAGGATTTCAAGGTCCCATGCCATATACTTTACAAAATAAGAGGGCAAAAAATTATAACCATGGGTTCTCTTAAAGATACTGTTCTTCTATTTACAGGAAAAATAAAATAAGAAGATGAAAAAATAATGTCCCCATATAATAAGTAAGCAAAGTTTAAATAATAAAGTGTTTTCAAAACATGATCATTGTTTTGTATTTATAAAATGCAGATTCTTCTGCTAATTTGCTTTTCAGAAGTTATTGCTCTTCTTAAGAGTATCTTGGTCTTAATTTATGTATCCTGATGGAGGGAATGTGAACCCATTATTGCCAAAAATGATTAGAAATTGATCTTTAGAGTACTCCTTACTTTAATTAGCTTGACTGAGGCAATTATCTGAATAATACCCAAAGCAGCATTTGCTTAGGTACAGTAAGAGACCTCTGAACTCGGGCTGTTGATCTAATCTTCAGCTTTTTTTTTTTAATAATGGAGAAAATTCAATTGTTTCACCACATTTTTTATATAATTTGAAGACTCTGACCAACAATTTGGTAAGCATTAAAGTTATATCAAAAATGTTATCTTTACTATCTGCTAGGGAGACAGTAAAATTAAAAATGCTCTAACTAGCCTCAGTTATTAAATATGCAAATATTTCAGATTGAGAGAAACTAAAGGACTTACTTTTAATAGATTTTGTTTTATAATTAAGTAAAATCCCAGTAATTGAATTAATAATTGTGCTATTAATAAAACACATGTGCATGGCAGCATAATCTAAACTTTACACACACACATATACGTACATATATATGTGTGTGTATATATATAGATATACACACACATATATATTCTCTTTAGGAAGCAGTCAGTATTTTCCTTACTTCACTGGATTTCAAAACAAGAACAAGAATCAACTGCTTCCAAAACAACACATTAGAAATATAATTTATGCCTTTGCAAGCAACCTCCACAGTAGCAAGTACAAGGGAGCAACTGCCAAGGGAGGAGGTCTGAGCCAGAGACCTCTGCGGGACCAGGCCCAAGCCAGAGACATTTGCAGGAACAGCCTTGAGCCAGCAAGATCTGCCAGAGAAGAACTGAATCAGCGACGACATTTAAAGGAGTAGGTAGAAGGGAGTGAGCACCAAGGGAGCAGGCCCAAGCCAGGGAACTCTATAGGAGCAGGCCCAAGCCAGAGACCTCTATAGGACCAGGCCCAAGTCAGGGACCTCTGCAGGAACAAAGCTGAGCCAGCTACCACCTTGCAAGTCACCTCTGCAGAAGCAGGTACAAGGGAAGAACTACCAAGTGAGCAGGCCTGAGCCAGAGATCTTTGCAGGACTGGGCCCAAGCTGGGGACATCTACAGGAACAGACCTGAGCCAGCCACCTCTACCAGAGAAGGCCTAAGGTAGCAATTTCCACAGGAGCAGGTACAAGGGAGTGACCACTGAGGGATCAGACCCAAGTCAGCAAATTGTGAGGAACCCTGCCCAAGCCAGGGACATCTGTGAAAACAAGCCTGAGCGAGGGACCTCCACTAGAGCAGGCCCAAGCCGGTGACCTCTGCCAGAGTAGGCCTAAAACAGCAACCTGTGCCGGAGCAGGCCCAAGCTCCATGGAAACAGGCCCAAATGACCTCCAGGATTGCAGAGCAACCCCTGGGAGAACTGGGCAACCTCTGGGAACACTAAGTGACATCTGCGGTGACTGAAACCATGGTTCTTACTGCACCATGAGGAGCAACCATCTGAGCCTTGGATCCACTGGCACCTAGAAGATTGATCACCAGAGACATAGTCACAATCACACCAATTATAGGAAAAGATGGGTAGACAAGGGAAGAGCACACTCAACACCATAAAGAGCGACACAACACAAACAAAAACTAGTGGCCCTAAAACAGCAAGACTTGAACACTCCAAGATAGATGAAGCAGAAGAAAATGACCAAAAAAAAAAAAAAACTTTAGGGGGCATGTTTGAGGCCCTTAAGGAAGAAATGAAAAATTCCAACAAATAAATGGAGAAAAAGACAAAAAAAATTGGAAGAAATCAGCAAATTCCTTAAAGAAAACCAAGAAAAAGCAAACAGATGAAAGAAACCATTCAAGACTTTAAAACCAAAATAAACACAATAAAGAAAACACAAACCAAGGGAATTCTGGAAATGGAAAACACAAGAAAATGGTCATGAACCACAAATGCAGAAAGAAGAGATGGAAGAGAGAATCTAAAGCACCAAAGATACAATAGAGCAAATAAGCTCATCAGTCAAAGAAAACATTAAATGTAACAAAACATTAACACAAAATATCCAGGAAATATGGGACACCATAAAAAGATCAAACCTAAGAATAATAGGAATAGAAATAGAAGTTCAACTCAAAAGCACAGAAAATATTTTCAACACAGTCATAGAAGAAAACTTTCCAAACCTAAAGAAAAACTATGCATATGAAGATACAAGAAGCTTACAGAACACCAAATAGACTGGGTCAAAAAAAAGTCCCCTCACCACATAAGAAACAAAATACTAAACATTTGGAATTTGAAAAAAAAATAGAATATTAAGAGCTGCAAACTTGGAAAAAGGCCAAGTAACATATAAAGGCAGACCTATCAGAATTACACCTAATTTCTCAATGGAACCAATGAAAGCCTGGAGGTTCTGGTTAAGCGTTATGCAGACATTAAGAGATTATGGTTGCCAGCCCAGACTACTACTATACCCAGAAAAACTTTCAATCACCATAAACTGACAAAATAAGATACTGCATGACAGAACCAGATTTAACCAGTACCTAGCTACAAACCCAGCACTACACAAAGTACTTGAAGGAACACTCCAACCCAAGGAAGTTAACTACATCCACAAAAACACAGACAATGGATGATCTCACAGCAACACATCCCAAAGAAGGGAAGAACACACAATAACATCACCAACAAGGAAAACTAAAATAACAGGAACTATCAGTCAGTGGACATTTATATCCCTTAATATATATAGGCTCAACTAACCTATAAAAAGACACAGGCTAACAGATTGGATACAAAACCAGAATCTATCCTGCTGCATAAAACAAACATACTTCAACCTCAAAGACAGACATCTCCTCAGAGTAAAGGGTTGGAAAAACTTTTCCAAACAAATGGACCTAAGAAATAAGCAGGTGTAGCTATCCTAATATCTAACAAAATAGATTTTATTAAAAAATAAAATCAAAAGACAAAAAGAAGGACATTTCATATGAGTCACAGGAAAAAACCTTCAAGAGGAAATCTCAGTACTAAATGTCTATGTCCCAAATACAAGGACACCCATATATGTAAAAGAAACAGTACTAAAGCTTAAATCACACAGCAAACCCCACACACTAATAGTAGGAGACTTCAACACCCCACTCTCACCACTGGACAGGTCTTCCAGAAAGAAAATTAACAGAGAAATTAGGGAACTAACAGATATTATGACTCAAATAGACTTAACAGAGCATTCCATCCAAACATAAAGAATATACATTCTTCTCAGCACCTCATGGAGCCTTCTCAAAAACTGAACACATACTAGGTAACAAATCAAACCTCAACAAATACAAAAAGCATTTGGAATAACCCCATGTATCTTATCACATCACCCTGGCTTAAAATTAGAATTCAACAGTAATACTAATTTCAGAAAGCTCACAAACACATGGAAATTAAACAATTTCACCTGAATCATCAATGGGTCAAGGAAGAAATTAAAGACCTCATAAAATTAAATTATAATGACAATACAAGATACCCAAATTTATAGGACACATGAAAGCAGTGTTAAGAGGAAAGTTCATAATACTAAATGGCTGCGTCAAGAAGCTGGAAAAATCCCGCAGTAGTGAGTTAACAGAACACCTGAAAACTCTAGAACAAAAAGAAGCAAATTCACTCAGGAGGACTATATGGCAGGAAATATTCAAATTGAGAGCTGAAATCAACAAAATAGAAACAAAAAAAGCAATATAAAGAATCAATGAGACGAAGAGTTGGTTCTTTGAGAAAATAAAAAAATTGAAAAGCCTTTATCCAAACTAACCAAAAGGCAGAGAGATAATATCTAAATTAACAAAATCAGAAATAAAAATGAGGACCTAACAACAGACATGGAGGTAATTCAGAAAATCATCAGGTCACATTTCAAAAACCTGTACTCCACAAAATTGGAAAATCTTAAGGGATAAATATCACTTACCAAAATTAAATCAAGACCAGATAAGCAAATTAAATAGATCTATAACTGCTAAAGAAATAGAAACAGTCATCAAAAGTCTGCCAACCAAAAAAAAAAAAGTTCAGGGCTAGATGGTTTAAGCACAGAATTCTATAAGATAATCAAATAAAAACTAATAACAATACTCTTCAAATTGTTTCATACAATAGTAACAGAAGGAACATCGTTGAAGGAGGCTGCTTGTTCGTATCCCCACTGCTCAGACCCTGAATAATCAGACATAAATTGTATTAATTAAAACACTGCTTGGCCTATAAGCTTATGCATTTTCAAGCTAGTTCTTACATCTTAAATTAACCAGTTTCTATTAATCTGTGTATCACCATGTGGTTGTGACCTACCAGCAAGGTTCTGTCCAGTGTCTGGCATTTGTCTCTTGAAGCAGCTACATGGCTACTCACTGACTCTGCCTACTCTCTATATCAGATTCCCTGCCTGTCTATACTGTGCCTTGTTATAAGCCCAAAGCAGATTCTTTATTAACCACTGGTATTCACAACAAACAGAAGGGAATTTCACATCAGAACTTTGCCAAACTCTTTTTATGAGGCTACAATTACCCTGATACCCAGACAATACAAAAATGTTACTAAGAAAGAGAATTACAGACCAATCTTAATCATGAACATTGACACAAAAATAATAAAATACTGGCAAACTCAATCCAAGGACACATTAGAAGGCAGGTAGAATGCAGCAAAATTGAAAACTGAAGAGATTACCCACTCTGAGGCCTCCCCCCACTCCCTGCCAACCTTTAGGCAAAAAAAAAAAAAAGATGTTTCAATCACTGCCAAAAAGTAAACCAGAGAAAGTAACTGGAAAGTTATTTTACTGATAATTTTTGCAGCAGGAACATTCTAAAATTATATGAAAATATCTTGCTTCCTCACTTAATCTTTCCAAATTTGTTTTATAGATTCTATGTGAAGATTTGGCTCATACTCAGTGCCATCACTGAATGCAGATAAAGGATAAAGAAAATATTATCTTTGTTTTTCTCAGATGTTATAAACAGGAAGTTGGAAGAAATAAAGAGAGTTGAAATACAGAATACTTCTTTGCTCTCTCTTAGAAAATGGACATTTCTACTTGAGCAATTAAATCAAGCATCATAAATTGTGTGTCTCTTCTCTGTAGAATCTCCTCATAGTTATTTAAAACC
Source organism: Ondatra zibethicus (assembly GCA_004026605.1). Lineage (NCBI taxonomy): Eukaryota > Metazoa > Chordata > Mammalia > Rodentia > Cricetidae > Ondatra > Ondatra zibethicus. The sequence continues at coordinate 36,096 of PVIU01010687.1, read as the reverse complement.
AGATCACGTCACCCAAAAAAATCACACACTTTGCTCCTATGACAGCTCAGGATGGCCAAAGTGCACTGGAGGAGTTTTCTAACAAAATGGTAGGGGATATACTCCATTTCCATATGAACTGCTAAACCTATGGCTTTATTAAAGAGCAACTAGTATCATCAGGTATACATGAAGATATAGTTACTCGAAGAGAAAGAGTGAACTAGAGAACACAGAATTTCTACTTACTCTTCAAATGTAATCTTCATGAATTCAGGTATATTTTTCAATAGACATCGTCCAAGTGACATTTTATTTAGTTGCATGCATATTATGTTTAAATTTTTTCTGTAAAACGATGTAATTATAAGTATCATACATTACATGTTGAATATAGCATACTATTATATTGTATTATATTATATTATTTATCATTGTGCTATTTTTTTGTCATCTTGACAAAAGCTAGAATCTTCTAGCAAGAAGGAAATGCAAACGAAAAAAATACCTCCCTTTGATTGGCCTATAGGAAATTCTCTGGATTAGTGACTGCTGTAGAAGGGCCCAGACAACTGTGATCAGTATCACATAATGGCAAGGGCTCCTCCAACATAAAAGATAGTTAAATGTCAGTCAGAAACAACTCAGAAAGCAACATTCCTCAATGGCCTTTACATTGGTTCCTTCCTCCAGATTCCTGTCCTGACTTCAAAGTCTCAATGACTGACTGTGACATGGAAGTGTTAAGACAAATAAATCCTCTTCTCACCAGTTTGCTTTTGCTCATAGCAATAGAAAACAAACTATCATACATATATAATATTATATGTAATATATAAGTTATGTATACATATACATAATTTATATAATTTAGTATATATACTATTTACAGTTGAAATTCACAATAATTTAAACATAAGTATGAACATAGATGAAAACATAAATTTATATAATTTAAATATACAAATAGACATTTATATAATATATTAAATATATTACATATATAAATATATCATTATATAAATATGTATAAATAAAGAGCATTCAAAGTCAGAGACATGCATTTTTCTTCTTTGAATAATTTTTTCATCTAATGTATTTCAATCATATATTTTCCCTTCCTCCAACTTCTTCTATATCCTCCCACCTCCCTCTCCAACCAATTTTAGGTTCACTTTCTCTCTCTCTAAAAATAAAAATAAAAACAAACAAAAACAATAAAATGAAAAAGACAAAAGAAAGTCACAAAAAATAGAGTCTGTTTTGTGTTGGTCAGCTGTTCTTGATCATGAGCCCTGCCTTAGCGTGTAGTTGATTTACACTGTGACACTCCACTGACAAAACTGATTTCCCTCTCCCAGCAGGCATCATGTCAACCATGAAGAACTATGAAGATCTGAATGTAGTCCTTTGTGAATATGGGAATTTCCCACCAACATTTGTAAACTGAGAACCAGGGGCGCCTGTGGTACAAAGCAATTCAAATGCAAGAACCTGAAAGAGGTTGGAGGGCAGAGGAGGCACATAGGTGTAAATCTTTCAGTTCACTAATGTTAATGACAGTGCCCAAGGGCTCAGATGTTCCAGTTCCAGAATTTAGGAGAGTATGGATTACAAAGCTGAAAACTAGAAACTTAGCCCTCCCCACCTTCTTTTCTGTCTCCTTTATTGATATACAAACACCTACCCCTTCATAAGCCCAGATGACTTTAGTTCATCTTCAACCATCATTGAAACACCCAAGGTCTTATTTGACCTGAGCATCTCCTACAGGAGTCACAGACTCATAGTAAGACTTCACACAGGATACATGTCCTTGTGATGCATAAGACAAACACTCTTAGCCTTGGCCTGAAGTAGTTCTCAGGCGCTTTTCTGTCTCTGGAAAGTAAAAACAAAAACTGACTGATTATGATCCTCTCAGCTGTGTGACTCCTTAATTGCCTACTCTATTCCTTACATCATGAGGATTCTGGGCTCTGGACAAACGCTTGTTGAACAAACTGACAAATCAATGATTAGATTAGTGAGTAGATGATTCCTGTAGAGTTATAATTTTTTAGTAAGTCTCCTTTTTAAAAAATATGTGAAAATAGACATTCCTGTATTTTTGCTCATAGCAATAGAAAACAAACTATCATACATATATTATATGTAATATATAAGTTATGTATGACATATACATAATTTATATAATTTAGTATATATATTTGATGATAATACCAAATTGAAAATATTCATTTGTTCAATAGAAAGTATATTTTTAGAGTATGGCTTTACTGGTCTTACCAAAACATGTTTATATCTTACCTTGGTGATATTTACTAATCTGCTAGTCATATGTAAACATTAATATGAATTGTTTTACTATTATTAATTTACACATTATGATCAATATTTGTACTCAACGTTGTTTATTATGTAAGGTTTTTTAAAAAAGCACAGAGTATATTTTCCAAGAACATTAAAATATGGCATTTGTAAATATTAGGTAGTATTTTTATTGTATGTATTTATATTGCTTATATATTTTATTATATATTATATTGTTAATATTTTTAAATATAATATATATGTTTATATTCATTTTCAATGACTCTGTTCTCCAATAACATATTTTTGCAATTGTGAAAATATTTTACATTTATTATAATACTTTCCAATGTCAGGGATGAAAAATATTTATCTCACTGGGTTTATTCTGTATGAGTTATTTGGTAAATCTCAGTCTTCACTACTTCAACAAGAATTAAAATTCTAAGTGATGAGTTCTCGAGTTTTAATTATAATAATAGAAAATCAATATACTATTATTTGAATACAAGCTTTTAAAATCCTGTTGAGAGTTCTTCAGGAATATGATGTGCTTTGACATTTTCTTATCATTTGATTTAAGTAATTTGATATATGTAATATTTATTTACTAATTAAATATTTTTTGTTTTACAGATTTTGATGTGTTGTTTATATATACATTGATGTCTTTAAAGTTCCATTTTTCTGAGTATTTTACCACAGCCACAGGAAAAGAAATGAGGACAATCACCTATTGGTTCTCATTATCTTTGCTCATATATATTTATTGTCAATACATATTTTTCATTGCTTTGGCATTCAAATCAAATATACTTTTATAATGCCTGTATCTGACCTTAAAAGCATCATCAGAGCTGGACTGGGTTGGTGCTGTACCCTTTGAAATCCAGTACTCAGGTGGCTGAGGCAGGAGGGTCAAGAGATCAGCTCAAAATCAGCTTGGGCCAGTATGATACTAGCTTAAGACAAAGCAGCAAAACACCACTACCTTCCAAAACAATATAAAGCTATCATAAAGTTTAATTTTGCTGTTAATAAAATTAAATATTTTAGCCTTTAAAAATTCTTGGTACTTTTTTAAAGCACAGATTTTTTTTTTCTTAATGAACAAGGCAGCAAACAGAAATTAGCTTCCATACATCACCTCCAGCTATCCCCAGGATGATTATCCTTGTGGCGTCTCCTTTATTGTTGACATCTTGCAATAGTTTGATAGAGTTGTGATAACTAGTGAGCAAATGTGGGAACTTGATTAACTAAATTTTCTGGTCTGCATTAGTGTTCCTATTGACAGGTCACACTCAGAGATTGAGACAAACTTAAAATGTCATAGGTCCACCAATGACGTCCATCTACAACGTAATACTAGTTGCAAATGTTTCAGTAAAATCCCCTGTGTTTTAGCTGTGGAACCTTTCTTCTCTTTCACCTCTAAATCCCTGGTAACACTTATTCTTCTCTTACCTCCATAGTTTTATGTTTTTAGGACATCATTAAACTGAAATCAAATATACAGTGTGCAGACTTTTGATAGTGTCTTCTTTTTAACTATATGTGTTTAAATGTCCTTAATGTCTTCTGTGGTAATTTCATCACTCACACCTGCTTCTACTATAAAACAACTTTCCAACTGTCATTGCAATGAGCCCTCCAACCTAAACTTTTCACTATAAAATAGCTAAATTAACCTTCTTAACTATTTCATTCATTAAAACATTGTTAAGCTGCCTTAATCATAAGTGACAAATTCATTAGTTTAACTTGGCTTTCCAATTTCTTTTCTCGATGTTTGGAAGATTTCCACTCACAGGTTTCCTGAATTTTATTTGTAAATGAGAAACCAGCTGCCAAAATATGTCTTGCTTCTGGATGATTTCATTCCTGCTTTTCAGTTTTCTCCTTTGTCTTATGGTCTAAAAATATGTATGCAATGTTCTTGGCGTCTTTCTTCTTCTACTCAGGCCTCCACATCCTCCTTCAAACTACAGGCTCATCAGTTCAATTCTGAAAATTCTCAGGCAGTTTCATTACTTCCCTCTGGCCCATCTGCACTAATCTTTTTTGGTATCTGCTTTTAGAGATGAGTGATTCTTCCTTCTCTTCCGCACTGTTTCCACCTTTCTATCCCACATACACTTGAACATACATGATTGATTCGTGTATGTTTCAGTGGATAGTTTCCTGCCTGGAAACTTTCCGTCACTATTTTTTTCTTTCTAGACATTTTGATTGATTCATTCAGTGTTTTTCTTTTTCAAAATGTCTATGCTGTTGATTTCTGATTTTTCATCCTGACATCCTAAGACAACTGTAGAGTTTTAGACCTTTTCTCCCAGGTCTTGCTTTTTTACCCATGAAGACAGTACAGCGATGCTTACCTATCTGATGTGTGGTTTTGTCTGTCTTGTTTTGTCCTTTTACATTGTACACTGTGGGAGTCATCTTTAGTGGGACTTTTTAGCTCTGAGATTATTATGTGTCCTGAATTGGAAAAAGGTTTACTTTTGCTTCTTTCGAAAGTGCTAAGTGTTCCAATAGCTAAAGGCAAGCTTAGTCAAATTTCTGAATCTAATCTCTCCACCAAGTTGGTACAGTGTTTTGATGTGGAACTCAAAATGCCTCCATCACAAAATATTGAGTTTTCATATTTTTCCTCAGCTCTCTAGTTTCTCTCCTAGAGAAATGGCAAACACCTTGGCTGTTTTTCTGGGAAAGTTACATTGTGTTAGTCTTAAATGTTTTTCCCACCCTTGACTTACCCACAAATGGTAAAACTATCATTTTACTCAAGCAACTAGATATTTCATTATCCAATGATCCCTTAATGTCAAGAGATCATAATATAGCAACGAATGCTGATTAGCCATTTGGAGCTTTTCTTGTATTCTTACAGTTAATGTGAAAAAGAATAAAGCTAAACATTTTTCTTAAAATGAAGATACACTATTAACATTAATTCCAGTGGTCCAAACGTGATTGTCCCTTTCCAACTTGATGATTTCCATCCACCTTATAGTACATAGTAATAATTACTTAGTTGTATATGTTATTGAATGATATGTAGTGCTTAGGATTCAGACTGTAACTCAGATATAAAACACTTACTTATCACACACAAGACCCTGCATTCACTCTCCAACACAGGGAAAATTTATGCTCAGAAGAATACATAGTGTCTGACTATAGGTGGTTATTAATATAGACACCCACAATGGCCCAAGAAGCAAAGAATAAAAAATTGTGAAATGCCCAGGCCTAAATGGACATAACCCTTCTGGTGCGGAAGAACTGTCTGTATTCTGTCAATCATGATTTAAATAAACGCTGATTGGCCATTAGCCAGGATGTATAGGTTGGACAACCAGACAGGAAGTAGAGGCAGAGCAAGGAGAGTAGGAGAATTCTGGGAAGCAGGAAGCTCTCTCGGCATTCCTGCCTGGACCACCGAAGAAGCAGGATGTGACCTGCCCCGCTGAGAAAGGTACTGAGCCATGTGGCTAACATAGATAGGGATAATGGATTAATATAAGCTACAAGAGCTAATGGGAGGCCTGAGCTAATGGGCCAATCAGTTTATAACCTAATGTAGACTCTGCATGATTTTACTCTGGGACTAAATGGCTGGGGGACCGGGCAGGACAGAAACCCCAACAAGCCATGTTACATGTTACACCCTGCCTCACAGACATAGGGATCATTGTAGAAGAGGAGGCAAAAGACTGGAATAGCTAGAGGGATACTACATATGTGAATTCACAGTACATGTGTTAGCATGCACAAGCCCCATGTAAACTCAAGCCAGATCAAATGCCAACATGAAGAAAGGAAGGAAGCCATGATGTCTCTTTCCTAGCAGAGGAGCTATTGACAACTGAGAGCTGCTGGGAGAGGAAGAGTCAGTTGTTCCTATTTAATTAATTTTTGAAAGAATGTTGCCTCTGGTAAGTTGACCAAGCTCCCATGGAAGACAACATCTCCATGAAACATGGGCAGCACAAACTGAATCTGATGAGTGAAAAAAAGCAAAAGCGGGCACAAAGTCAGTTAGGTAGGCAAGGTAAAAATCAGGGGAGAATTTAGGGAAAATAAGATTATGATTAAATACATTGTATAGAATTCTCATCATAGGGAATTAAAAGGATGTTTAGTGTTTGAAAGAATATGAGTGTATATACAATCTCATTATAGTTAACTAGTTTTGCATATTAGACTAGCACATTTTATAAATGTTTTTTTTTCTTCTTCTGTGACTTTGGTGACCTGTAACCTATTGTGGCCCAAAAACTTTTAGTGGAAAGTTCTAGAAGTAAGTATCTCATCAGTAGCCTACTACTTAAATAGAAGATGGAAACTTGCACAATTCTACACCTGAAAAAGGGTATGAATCACTGCTTTTTCCATAATGTCTATCTGGTGTATGCTATTTGTCAGTCTAAAAACAGCATCTAGCTTTGAAATACTGTAGATATCCAGTGTTTGTGTTCATGTAGTTCTTGCATTACTTAATATAGTCATTACTGTATTTTATTATTATTTATTGTTAATTTCTTTCAGTTCCTAATTTATAATTTGGAATTTATCATAGGCATTAATGCATTGTCAAAATATAGTCTGCATTTGATTGTAACTATGCCCAGAGTCATACATCCACTCCAGGTCTGAGAGTATGAATTCTGTGACTAAGAAGGGACTACTCAGATTGTCTGGAGGAATGGAATTTGAGTATACTACCTTTTTAATCTTTATCATCTCTTTTGCTCATTTTAATCTGTTCTTTGATCTTCATTCAGACATCCAAACTAGAACCCAATTAAATCAAGTCACAGTTCAGGATTTGAATTATTTCCCAATTTCGTAAAATAAAATAAATGCTTCTTGGTGCTGGGGAGATGGTTCAACAGAAAGGAGCATATCCCAGACAACCAAAGTTCAATTCCCAGTAGCCATATTAGGTGACTCAAAATAGCTTCAAATTACTGCTCCAGGAGATCAGACACCTCTGGCTTCTCTGGGTACCCGCACTCATGAGCAAAACTTCCTGCCTTCACCTACACATACACACAGCTAAAAATAAAATATTTCTTTAAAAGAAAAACAAAACATCTTAACACAAACTCTGAGATTTTCTGCAACACCACTATTATCTATCCTCTAATCATTTGGGCTATATTAGTATTTCATGCCCTTAAACCAGACCTAGTATTACTGGCTAGATATTAAGTTTAGTCTGGCTAAACTCTATTCTCCTAATTTTAAGGATAGCCTGTCCTTAAAATATCAATTTAGCACTACATAAAGATATTTTTAGGCTCCCATCTATACTGCACCTCCATGCTAAACCCTGTCAGAGCACTCTCTATTTTCTTGCATAGCTTTTTGACAGGTGCTATATATATGTCTTTAATTCTGAAATGAGTTGGTGGGAATTTCATATTCCTTCATGACATTAGGAATCTGGAAATTGGTAACCTACTTCCTTACCTGGCATGACATTAAACATTCATTAAATGAGAGTATTATAATCCCAGCCATATTTGACAATTTAGATACATCAATAAATAGCATGCAAGAAATTATTTTCTCACTGAAAGACAATGAACAAACCAACAAACAAAAGCACAGTATCTATTTCTGCACCATGGACCCTGGTTACATAATGCCTTTTTTTCAAACTGCAGGTCAATCCCTTCTCATCTCTGAGGTATTGAAAAATGCCTTTACTCTCTCTGTAGCTTTCTGGTTCATAAAACAGAAATAAGACTATCTATCTACTTCAAAACCAGACAGAAAAATCATTGATCCAATGCATAAATTGTGTTGTTAAATAGAATATGAATAAGATATTGTGTCAAAGAGAAAGTTATTTCAGCAAATGTAGAACAGATGAGTAAAGAAGAATAACAGGAGGAAAAACCACAGCTTTGTGAGGGATATTGAATCCAGAATATCCAGAAACAGAGAAACAAGATTGTGTGGTGAAGACCAGAAGATGCTCATAGGAATACCCTGCTCAGAAAAGCCAAAATAATACTTCTAACTAAATAAATGTCTTCATTTAATAAATGTAGTCCTTACTGAAAACATTATCCTTTGTGGAAAACTAAAGTATATGTTGTTATATGGAGGGGGTCTGCTTGTTTGTCCTGGCCACCCAGCTAGCTTACTCCCGAAATAACCACACAGAAACTGTATTAATTAAAACACTGCTTGGCCATTAGCTCTAACTTCTTATTGGCTAACTCTTACATATTAGTTTAATCCATCTCCTTTAATCTGTGTATTGTCACGTAGCTGTGGCTTACCAGAGATTCTAACCGGCATCCATCTCAGGCAGAGGATTGATAGCTTCTCTCACCCTGTCCTTCTTTCCAGCATTCAGTTCTTCTCTGCCTACCTAAGTTCTGCCCTATCAGGCCCAAAGCAGTTTCTTTATTCATTAACCAATGAAAGTAACACATGAACAGAAGAACCTCCTACACCAATATGTCTCTCTGATTTGTCTGTCACAAACTTCTATTCAAATTTCCCTTCGATTAAGTCCGTTTCAAAAATTAATTGCTAATCACCACTTTTTTCTACTGTATGGATTCGAGACTTAAACATTGATTCTGAAATGAATGATAAAGCAGACATGAAGATGGAACTGATGAAGGTGATTAAAACTGATAATCCAAAGGGAAAATGTGGAGCGTGTTATGAAATCTATAAAAGAAAGGAAAGGAAAAGGAGAAAGGGAGGAAAGGTAGGTTTACTTGACACCACACACTATTGAATCCTGAGATGATACGTGATTGTTTTTCTATTGTAAAGTGGCACAATAAGGAATGCTAAAAAAAGAACCTGTATAAACCAGTCTAAAAACCATACATCCTTTGAGGTGGAAGAAGGGGAAATTTGTGTTTTCAGCAGTTGCTGGAAAATAAATAAAAGTATTAAAACAGTTATTACCTTCTATCTCACTGTGCAGAGTACACAGTTCTTTCCCATTGTTTATTCAGCACAGAACAATAATTATCTGACATAATGTGTGAAGAGCATTGCTTGCTCAAGCCCTTTGCTCATTATACATATCTCTCTGACAATAAAAATGTTTTCCATAAATATTTAATAAATTACCCGTTTTATCAATTTATTTTGAAAAAATTAGATATCCTTGGACAATAGGACCCAACTCTTTCTCAAGTATCTATCTTCTGCTAGATCTTGAAGATTCACAGTTAGAAAGCATGGTGCTGACAGCTTTTTTATAACATATGTCAAATGATAAATTCAGAATGCAGAAAATGAGATTTAAAATCTCACTGCCCTAGGTAAAGTAATAAAGCATCTCCAGTTCACCTCTTGTGGTATTTAGAAATCATATTTTGAATATAGCCCACTAGTTCAAGATGAGCAAGAAAGTGACTTTGAGATGTGATTTTCAGTCCCCAAGGATTGACTCACAGGTAAATATCAACAACTTGTCAAGAATAAGTGAAAGAAATATTTAACACTCTCTGTCAATGACTTTATTTTGAAATCCAGAAAAATAAATTTGATCATATATAAAAACAAAGTAGGTGAGTTTATGGAGGGATAAAATTTTAATGAATTGTTTGGAAGCTGAGAAAGAGAATGTCCTGGGGCTAGATAAAAATATCTTTGGTATACCTTCTTATTAATTACTATGCATTGATACAGATAGATACCTTCTTGAATTTCACATGAACAAATAAACCATGATTTCCTCACAAAATTAAAATTTAAACACAAAACTTACTTACATAGTATAAGATAAAAATGCATAAGTTTACTTTTCCATGTGACAAACATTTCTAAAAGGTCTTTATTACTAGAAATGCCTTGATATGATAATTACCAGGGAGAAGCAACTTCATTGTTGGAACTAGCTGGAAATGAATAAATTTCCTTCATTATTATGTATCTAATGACGATTTTGCCAGTATTGTAGCAATCCAGTCTGCTAATTTTTGAAAGTTTGTTAGACAGCAATATAAATCACTCTCATCAGATATGACTTTTGCACAAAAGTAACTGTCAACCAGTGTTTTTCTTCTGGCTGTATTTCTCTGAAGACACTCAACTTCATAAGCAACGTGGCAACATGGGGTTCTTTTTGTCGTGTTTTCCTGGTATCAGCTTAGGTCTAACTTAGTGTCAAGCCAAGTAAACTTGCGAATTGACTCGCTGGGCTTGCGGTTTCATTCAGATTCTTATGATTACTGGTGAAGGTGAATAATGGCATTAGAGTTGGAACCATCTAATGACAGAAAATGAAATGTTGATTCCTTTGTAACACTGCTTGTTGCGGGTAGATACTGCTTTCTTCTTTTCTACTGAGCTTCATCCTAGAAACAAAGGCACCTTTCTGTGAATGCTTTTGATGGCATCCCCTATGATGCCAATTAGGTGAAAGATAAGGAAATAAAGAAAGCCCATGCCAACAATATGTACAGTGATGATGTTTTTACACATCAGTTGAGCAAATTTAAATTATAAAAGGAAAACATGACATTCAAGACAGATCCAAGAAATCAAAATATTTCATGAGCATATATATTTTAATTGCTTACCTATGTACACTAAATTTTGGTCACATGCACTGCACATGACCTTTCTCTAAACCTTCCAAATGTTCCCATACAATATAGACAAAATAGAGATGGAAAAAGTTTTGATCAAATGTATCCATGGCAAGACTTCACTAATATAATTACTGTACATGTTGGGCAAAAAGGTCATATCTTTTTTTAATTGCACTCATAGACCAATAACTGTTAGTTTACAATCACAGACTACAAAAGAAATGATTGCGTGAATATCTGAAATTCCAGGTGTTAAATCAGGAACACAATAGACAATTTAGTGTGAACTTATTATATAACATTAATAATAATAGTAGTATGTAATAGAGTGAATACTTGTGAGTTATTATTTATGGTTAATTTACATTGGTATAGTTTTTTGTATATTGATGTAAGTTCAATTTATATAAACACCTATACAAATTTATTCTGTCAGATTGTATACATGCATGTTTCTACCTCTGTTTAGGACATTGTGTATATTGATACAACTTTTAGGATATATTTTCATACTGCATTATATACTATTCTTACCTCTGATCAAGATACTTATACATTGTTTACATTTTGAGGTCATTGTCCTCATTTGCTACACATTTGTTTACAGATTATTTAATATTCTGACATGAAGTCTTAGTCTTTAAGTTATATATGTATTAAATATTATAGTTCAATAGTTGTTCATGTTTGTTATACATATAGTCAGATTAATGAGGTTCTTTAGATACATAGAGATTGTATTCTGCCTAGATAGGTAATCTTCAATCACTTTAAGGATCTGTAGAACATGGCATTTAAATAACTTAGAGTTCTGTTGACAGAAGACATGATTGCTCCTGACAGCACCAATCTATTCCCAAGAGAATGTTAAGCACCGAAGAAACTCCACTTGGAGTTTGTTTTCTTCTTGGCATAATTGGCCTTTGGGCAAGGAATTGCCCATGCCTCAACCACTGACAAGGTACATGGTATCCAGACTGGATAAGCAGGACACAAGGAAAAAGACTGCCAAACCTTGACAAGTCAGGGTAAGATGGTTCTGAAAAATTTCCTTCTTCTGAAAATGTTCTTTCAGTTATGCTAGGCCTCAATGAAAGTTGGTTGCTTCAATATTGCAAATGAGATTGTGGGTGATTGCTCAGGTAGCCATATACTGCTCGCTTTGGAAGCTTGTTGATTGCACTTCCTGCCTACTCAAGTAACATTATGTCCCTTCTCAGGCCTTCCATGGGGTTGAAGATTGGATAGTCATAGTTATCAGCCTCTTATGGTTTAGTCAAGCATATTGCTGATGCAAAACTTAGACTCTTTGGAATAGAATGTCTATTAAAACATTTATCATGGTTCCTTGCTTAATATTGTTTATGTTGGTTGTAATTTTATACTTGATATCTGTTCCTACTGTTTATAGTTTTGTATTGGGTTTGGATTTGCTCTTATTTAAACAAAAGGGGGAGGTGATGGGGACTCTTTGCCAACCAATTATCTTTAAGGGGTGGGACCAAGTTAGGGTGTGGCGTTCTGGGACCTGGAAAAAAAAAGGTGCAGCCCAGGTGCCCTCTCTCTCTGTGTTTTCCTTGCAGCACAGCTGAGCTTAGATTTCTAGTTCCTGTTTCATGAGTTTTCCCCTTATAATAAATAAAAATCTAATTGTTTTATCTTTTAGCTAGCCTGGTTATTTCCTGAATTGAGCTAACTTCTACAACAAAGTTCTAATGAAATGTCATGGTCAACTTGAAATTCTAGTGGGTGCTCTTACCTGTACATGCATGGGAAAAAGAAAAAACAATCTCTGGTTTACTTTATTGTTTTTTGGTAAGTCTGTAACTTCACATAGACATTGCATATTGGGTTTGACCAGCCAGTGAGCACCTGGGATTTATGAGTAACTGCAATGATATTACAGATGTTGTAGCTGGCTTTTTCTTGGGTTCTGGACATCGAGTTCAGATTATTATCCTTTTGAAGAAATCCCTAACCCAGAGCCATCTAAAGACCCTTGTCCTAATTACTTCCATAAGTTATTAAGTGATAAACATTCAGATAAAACTTCTTTGGGGCACCTTTAATTCCAATATTTGTGATATACAAAAATAATACCTATGTGGCAGTTTGAATACATTTCTCCCCTATAAGCTCATAGGAAGTTGCACTATTAGGAGGTATGGCCTTGTTGGAGGAAGCTGGAGGACACAGGCCTTTAATCCAGACCTTGTGACTGGGGGGCACACCTTTAATCTGGGCCACACCTTCTGTTGGAAGTGTGTCTCTGTGGGGGCAGACTTTGAGGTCTTTTTCTCAAGCTTCACTCAGTTTGACAGTCAGTTGATTTCCTATTGCCTGCAAGATGCAGCAGTCTCACCACCTCTGCCTGCATGTTGCCATACTCCCTGTCATAATGATAATTGATTGAACCTCTGTAATTGTAAGTGGGCCCCCTCAATTAAATATTTTCTCTACAAGAGTTGCTGTTGTCATGGTGTCTCTTCATAGCAATAAAAATCCAAACTAAGACAGCCTATTACAGGATGTTAATTTTACATTAAATTAATTTCAATCCAAGCATTTTCTAAATGAATGTTTTTGAAAATGCATTGCTATTATTACAAAATGTTAGGAAAACCATTAGACTGAATTCAGTAAAGTACTCTTTCTGAAAAAACCTACTTACATTGGGACTTTTTCATGCATAATTGAACTTAGAAAAAGTAAGAGAATTCCCTGAAGAGCCAAGAATAAACAGTTATTTGAAAAGAAGTGACAAGTGAATAGGGAAGGCAAGGCTGCTTTGAAAATGAAGGCCAGTAATAGGACCCCAGGGCTTTGCTGGTTCACAAATATAGAAGTGAAAGAGAATAAGCCTTGGGACAATGAGAAATGGAAGGCTGGATATATGATGATCACACAGCTGAGAGTCCAGAGAGATTCCATCCTCATTAGAAAGTTATCAAGGATAATGTTGATCAGTTAAGAAAAGATTCTGCCTAGGAATCCTTAAGCTTGGAAGGACTCAGGGTAAATAAAGTGGTGATAGTTACAGTGATGCTTTGCAGGAAGGCCTAAATCTGCTCTCCTGAGGGTCTGAGATTTGACTGACATAAGATGCCGTCTACTGTGGCAAACTGTAATATCATATACACATAATAAGTATAGATTTAAAATAGAATGTGAGACTTCCAAACTCATGGATATTAGGAGTTGACAAGAGATCCATATGTGGGACTGGGAAGATACCTCCGTGCTTGAAAACATAGGCTGTTCTTCCAGAGTCCTTGAATTCAATTTTTAGCACCTACATGGCGCCTCAGAATTGTCTATAACTTCAGTCCCAGGGTTCAAAGCTCTCTTCAGGCACCAGGTACACACATAAACACTCAGGCCAAACATCACATAAAATAAAGTATAAGTACATGTTTTCTTAATAAATAATAAATATTTGTTAAATTTTTATTCCAGAATTAATTACATATATATTTTCATATATATACATATGTATGTGTGTATTGTATATATAAATATATGTGTATGTATGTATGTTTATAATCTCAGGACTATTGTTGGACTTGTGATGTGATTTGGCTTTGTCTAACTTATAAGGTATGAACTTTAGCTTCTTACTTAATTCTAGATGTGGTAATAGACATGGGATTTTCACCAAAACAGGGCAATATGATTATCATCATATGATTGCCTGCTTTTCCGGTAATGGTTACCAATGTTAGAACACAATATGAGCCTCAGAGATGCGACACAACCATGTTATTTGAACTAGGCAGCTATTGCTTAGTGGAAACCATAAGAACTGGCGATCACAAGAATAGGCATATTCTTGACTCTTAAGTTTTGGGTTGTGTCTTCCCATATGTGCCTCCATTTTTACAGCATATTCTTCATGTAACTAAAATATTCACATAAATATATTGCTCTACCAGTCATATTGACTATTCTTTCTAAGAGAGGATCAGAGCTTATTATTTCAGTTTTTCTCAAATATTTGACTAAGACTGTCATCAAGTGAAGTGTTGTATCAAACACTTCTACCAAAGGTACTCAGGATGCTCAGACAGGAAGGTCATGCATTTGAAACAAACATGGTCCTCATAGGGTTATCCAGTATCAAAAACTAAAATGAGTTTCATTTTTCTTAAAAGATCAATACAATTCCATTCTGTAAATGTACTACATTTCCATTTCTCACTTATTAGTGGATGGACAATGAGCCTATTTTCATTTCCTGGCTCTTGCAAATAGAGCAGCAATAAACATGGAAGAACAAGTGTCTCTGTAATAAGAGATACAGAGTTCTTTGAAATATGCCAGAAATAGTACATATATATTAAACGATTTAGGATCATGATTTTTATAGTGGTTATACCTTTTTCTTCCTACCCGTAGTGAATAAACATTCCCTTTCTGCAATCCACATCAACATGAACTGCTATGGGTTTCTTTTTATTTTACTTTTGTTTTTGTTTTATCTTTGTTGTTCTGACTGGCCAACAGTAGATCCTGAGGAAGCAATGGATTGTCCAGCAGGTAATTTTTAAGAGCACTGGAATAGAAAGATGGCTCTTCTTTGATATTAACAGAATTAAACCCTTTCTACATCTCTGGATTTTTAGG
This sequence comes from Ondatra zibethicus, assembly GCA_004026605.1. Classification (NCBI taxonomy): domain Eukaryota; kingdom Metazoa; phylum Chordata; class Mammalia; order Rodentia; family Cricetidae; genus Ondatra; species Ondatra zibethicus. Next base: position 20,593 of record PVIU01010687.1, on the reverse strand, counting down.
AAATTCTGAACAAAAGATTTAAGGGACTTAGCAAAGACTGTTTTTAAAATATACTAGCTAGTGATTTTCATCTATAATCTCAAGTTTTACAGCTTCAGAGTGGGTGCTGAGGAATAAACGCAGCCAGATCTTTTGCTTATGCTACAAGCGCTTTACTAAATGAGCCATCTTTCACACCACAATACTCTGTTCATCTAATCAAAGTCTCCTCACACTGTATCAAAGGACTGGTCTTTTGCATTGTACTTGTCAGTATCTCAGCCCTGTTTCTTACTGGTATCACATGACAGCAAGTGTATGAGTTCTTGTACAAATCAATGGCCATTATTCTCTAATCAGTGAGTGGCCTACTATGAAATAATTCATTTGACAGTCCACCTTCCATAAAGACTGACAGTACCCATGGCCAAATGTCATGTTCAGAGGGAAGCATGTTTCAGAAGTCTATGCCCGGACAGTTTCTGAGATTTCATCCTCTAAGTCAGTCCCTGTTTGGAAGTGTAAAGAGGAGAATTGGGTCAATAAAAGTACAGTATGTAAGATGTTGTTAAGGTGTAGAACCTCAGCCCTCCCACACATCTATGTTGTATTCCTTTTTTTTTATTTTTTTCTATGTTGTATTCCTAACCCTCACAAAGATGGATTTGTTTGAAGATTGAGGTTTTGCAGTGGTAATTAATTTCAAATGAGTTCATTCAAGGTTTGGAGAAAAAAACTTAGACAATATCTCTTCTGATAATACGAAGGACATTGGACATTGAAATACATAGTTATGAGGAAATAATATGAAGAAAATGAGATTAATAAGATCTGTTTTTCAGAGAGAGAGGCCAAGAATAGATTTTTCCATCACAACTCTCAGAAGGAACTATTTCCATGGATTTCTTAATCTTAGGCCTTTAGTCTCGAGGGTTAGGAGACAACAAATTTCTGCTACTCAGACCAACCAGTGTGTGGTACTTTGTCACAACAGTGAGAGGAAGCTAATATAGACAATAAACATAAATTATAGTGAGGAGTGGGCACTACAGTCCTCTGCCAATCTGAACCTTGATCTAGATTGCTGCAGAAAGGAAGGTATGACCTGATATAGAGCCACCGTCTTAGCTGAGGGGAGTTCCAAAACAAGGCCTAGTAATGAGGTCTCAACATAAATAAATAAATAAATAAATAAACAAACAAACAAACAAACAAACAAACAAATAAAGCTTAGTAATGAGGTCTCAATATAGCTGCGATATTGCTAGCAATAGTCTTAGCAAGGCTGACTTAGGTACAGTACCACCCATAACAGATATTCACAGGGACGGTAATTATTGCTATAAGTCTTCGTTTTCCTTTCATATTCCCATCTACTACAAAATTTTATTAAATTTGGCTATCATTTTTATATTGTTACTTGGATTTTTACCTATTGTGGGAGGTCCCTCTGTCTATGTGTTGCTTTTATTGGTTAATGAATAAAGATGCTGCTTTCGGCAAATGGCTTAGCAGAGTATAACCAGGCTGGAAGAAATATGGGGGGGGGGGTGAAGTCAAGAAGAAGCCATGTGGCTCCATCAGAGACAGAACCCGGACCTTGCCGATAAGCCAGAGCCATGTGGTGATACACAGATTAATAGAAATGGGTTAAATTAAGATGTAAGAGTTAGCCAATAAGAAGCTAGAGCTAATGGGCCAAGCAGTGATTTAATTAATACAGTTTTTGTGTGGTTATTTTGGGGCTGAACAGCTGCGAACAAACAAGCGACCTCCTATAACAACCTATAGTATTATATATTTGTACATCTGGATTCTGACACACAGTAAAAAAGGATCAATATATTTCTAGGTGACAGAGAAATTCATGCATTAATTCTAATACTTACAGTCCACTAAAATCTACTTTAGAGTTACAATTAAGATGCATTTGACATTTTTACAGCTCTACTCTGAGAAGTACAGATTCAATACTGATTTTAAAGTTTCTATAACTACTAGTCGCAAAGTTAATCATTTCCACAGTGATTTGATATAACCACTTTACACTGTACTAAACTTTTATATCAGCATTGTCTAGAGGAGGGTTTTTTATTATGTTTTATTGGATTTCTTTCTAGTCACCTAAAACGCTGTACACTTTTTCTTAATATTGCTTTTTGATTAGAAAGTTTAATTAAAATATCATTACGTAACTTTCTTCTTTCCTGTGCTTCCCTTCAACATCTTCCTCAAACCTCTCCAATGGACCTCCTTCCTCATTCTCTTGCAAATCGATGGCCTCAGTTTTTATGATTATCCTTGCATGCACATAAGCATACATGAAAATGCATAAATGTATAAATATAGCACATGAGTGTTTAGCCTTACTTGTGTGTCTATGATTGCAGGATAAACTTCTTTGTATTGCATTTGGGGACTCATAGCTGGGTGAGCTTAATCATGACTCTGTCTCTTCCCCTATCATCTCTTATAGGAATTTCATAGGTAAACTGTCATCTATGTACATAACAGGACTTTTTTTCATTTATAAGTAAGGCTTATGCCTCTATATTTTTGTCAGATTTTATTTTTAATATACTTAGTATAAAATTCAAACCTGTAACAATAAGCCTCATTTCCCTTATGTTTTAAATTAAGGGCATTTTGTCAGTATTTTCCAATTCTTTAAGATTAGGGTTTTTATATTTAAGTATTTAATTAATTCTACTTTATTTACTAATTGGGGTAATTGTTTTAATTTTGTGAATTTGATATTTCTCAGTGAAGATGAAACAATTAATAATTCCATGCAGATTTTTCAAGGCAGTGAAAGGCATATTTTTCTCATTAGATCTATTTATCATTGATTGTATAAAAGATTTTGCAATTTTATTCTATTGCTGCAATATTGAAATAATTCTTACCTAATCATTATTTATAAATTTTAATATTCTGTTATCTCTTAGTAAATATCAATTTCAAATATCTGCAACAGTATTGGCATAATTGAAGTTAATATGTGGTAGTCTTTCATGTGGAATCATTATTGCGTTTAAATATTAATTGCAGATACAGCATTATAATGTCAGTAATATATCTGGAAATCAGAAGCCACTGTTTCATTACAAACTAAAAGTGTGTGTGTGCATGTGTGCTTGTGTGTGTATGTGTGCAAGCACGTGTGTACTTGTGTGTGTATGTGTACATGTAAATTGTGCAAGTGTATATGTGCATATGTATCTATACATATTGATTAAAGCTTTGGGAAGAATCAAAGGCAGTGATTAGAAGATAGCATATTCAAGAATTAAATTAAATTGCAGAAAAGCAGTCAGAAATGTCCCTGCAATCTTCAAATGTGTGCTATATCTGTGTTTGAGTGAAAACACCTGATATGGATCCAGTCCATCACAGCACATCACAGAAGGCTCTCTCAATGTAAACCACACTGGTTCCATAGGCAGGCACAGAGAATTTCAAGTATTTCTTTTCCCTTTGCAGTCTTAGCTACCACTGCATCACCCTGAATGGTAATGTTGCTGCTAAGAATCTTGCATCTCCAGACAGAATAATAGAAATTATAGGAGAGTCAATCCTTCACTCTTCACTTTGTCAAATCTCCTATGAGTGTCCTAAATTTGTAGGATTAATTTTAAGATGTTAAATCTGGAATGGGTATCCCATACCCAGTGGAGAAGGTGTCCCAGAAGGGAAGTTTTTCCTTCCCCCATACGGTGTTTATTGGGCACATAAGTGCCACTTGAATTGTCCAGTTTTGGGATCATCATCTAAGCCATATCCTTATTCAGAATAGCCTCTTAAAACTATCTATTTCTTGCATAAAATGAAGCTATTTAAAATTCTTTCCTGGAGCCAAACATGTAAATTATGTTTCTCTTAGAAAATTGCTCACTTCCTATAGACTTCAGATTTGTACTGTGAGAATGGTGTTTCTTTGTGATTATTATCAGCTTCTCTATTTTGAGAATTCATTTTCATCTTGATACTTATTCAGTGTGTTCCCCCCACTTTGGTTTGCTATCTGTAAGATTATACTTCTGTTTGTTTTGTAAATTTCTTGGATATGCATATTTTGCTTCATTAATCCATCCATTTTTCCACTTCTTAGATTTAATTCCATGTCTTGTGCTTTCTTGAATGACACTTGGATTTGAAGGTTGCAAGACTTTATTTCATTTCCAACAAATGATTACCCAAAGAATTTTTATAATTATTTTTTCTTAAGAATTTTGTAATTTTGATTAAAGTTTTTTATTAGAGTTGAATTTTAAATTATTTTTATTTCCAGTTTGGGAGAAATCTTGTCACTAGTTAACAGATACTTCATGTTGATATAGACAAGTACCACTTAGAAAACATCTAACTCATAACATAAAGTAATAATTTTTGAAAAATCTTAAATTTATTTTCTCAGAATTCAAAAGATAAAACATCAAATGTCAAGACCAAGAGCATTGGTATCTTCTGAAGCATCTGGCCTTGGTTTGTAGGTTTCTTTTTTAATCTTAATCATGTTGTCTTACATAGGTTTTTCTCTGTACATGTCTGTGTTGGAATTTGTTTTAGGGTTTCTGTTGCTGTGAAGAGACACCATGAACATGGCAACTCTTATAAAGGAAAAAATTTTATTGGGACTATCTCAAAGTTCAGAGGTTTAGTTAATTATCATCATGGCAAGAAGCATGGTAACATACAGGCAGGCATCATGCTGTAGAAAGAGCTGAGTGTTCTACATGTGAATGTTCAGAAAGCATGCAAAGAACCAGCTTGAACTTCTGAGACCTCAAAAACATACCCCTTAGTGATATACTTCCTCCAGCAAAGTCTCACCTCCTCCAACAAGGCCACACCTTGTAATAGTGGCACTCCCTATGGACCAAGAAATAGAACACTTGAGTCTATAGAGGTCAATCCTATTCAAACAACCATAAGATTTTCTCTTCTTTTCAGAAAAAAACACATTGAAATTACGCCTACATTGAAATTTTATAGCCCTGATTTACTGTCAAGCAACCTTAAAATCTTTATCTCAGTTACATGTTGAATATTAAGGATGGGGGCTGGCCAAAGTAATTAGGAGCAGAAGAATGCTACTCAGATGATACCCAGCCCATGGCATTTTAGATTCTTTGCATCAGCCTTTTTTTTTAAAAAAAATCTTGGAAGCATTTCTCAGGAAGCCAGCTCTTAGCATAAAATATACACACTATTTCATCCTTATTAAATTTAAACAAGCATGAGTTCTCCAGAATAAGGTGAAAGAGAGCAACATAAAAAGTAAGGAAACAAACTCGACAAACTAAGTAAATAATGATAAGTTAGTTTAAAATCAGTATAAACAATGGGCACAAACTACATGCATGGTCTCTAGTGGATACAATTTAGGAAGACTAAGCATCGTCATTAGGAGTTTTGTCTGACCAAGAATATCATGTTTTTCTTCTCATATTTACTAACTTTTAGGCAGATTTGTTCCTGACTATACAACCTTGGTCTTTGTAACTTTGTTTTTAAATATAACCCAGAAAATTCCTGTGTTAGAAAGGATTCATGGAATCCAGATTCAATGATCTACAATTGGTAGAGCTATCTGGCATACTTGCACTAATCAATGTCTTCGTAACTTTTTTCAAAGTAAGCCCATTAGTTTACTCAAACATTTTGAGATCCTTAACTTTCTTCCCTATTGTTTCATCAGAACTGAAACTCTATTTTTTATTTCAGTATTTTTCTCTATCTCAATATTCTCCAACTTTAAAAATTCAAAAGAAAGTGAAAATAAGAAAGAAAAAAGGCACCGGGCGGTGGTGGCACACGCCCTTAATCCCAGCACTTGGGAGGCAGAGGCAGGCAGATCGCTATGAGTTTGAGGCCAGCCTGGTCTACAAGAGCTAGTTCCAGGACAGGCTCCAAAGCCACAGAGAAACCCTGTCTCAAAATATCAATAAAAATAAAGAAAAAAAGAAAGAAAAAAGGCAGAAAGAAATGAAAGAGAACAGATATGACCTTTAAAATTAATAATAAGGATACATTTCTGAGAAGTGAAACTCTGAATGATTTTTTTGTGTGATCATAGCAAAAAATTACACCAAGATTAGTAATATGAGGTCTTATCAATAGGCTCTCATGTCTGCAGTACATCATTGACCAAAGCACTGTTATGTACCATCTAACATCATAGTTATTAGTGCAAAATCAATGTAACTAAAGAGAGAAATAAATTTAAATCTATTTTTTAACTCATAAAATTAATAATCCTGTCAGCAGCTGTCTTAGTTAAGGTTTCTATTGCTGTGATGAAACACCACGAACAAAGAACAAGATGGAGAAGAAATGGTTTATTTGATTTACACTTCCGTATTATCATTCATCATCAAAGGAAGTCAGGACAGGAGCTCAAACAGGGCAGGAACCTGGGGGCAGGAGCTGATACAGTGGCCGTGGAGGAAAGCTTTCTTGCGTCCAGTAGCTTGCTCAAACTACTTTCTAATAGAACCCAAGACTACCAGCCCAGGGATGGCACCACCCACAATGGGATGATCCCTCCCCCATCAATCACTAATTAAGAAAGTGTCTTACAGTTGGTTCTTAGAGAGGCAATTTCTCAGTTGAGTTTTCCTCCTTTCAGACAACTCTAGGTTGTATCATGCTGACATAAAACTAACTAGTACACCAACTAAGGCAGAGAGGGGGGGAGGGAGAGAGAGAGAAAGCAAAAATTAATATCCTCACAAATGGAAGAGGAGGTATTGCTACAGATACTAAGTACATTAGAAAGAAAATTTGAAAAATATTATATGCTACAAATTGATGTTTTAAAATATTACAGTCTTGATGAAATATACTAGTTTGGTTCAAGAAACAATGCTCCAATACTGTATACAGGAGAACAGGCAACCTAAGTAGGCTTATGTATATAGCATTCAGTGAATTAATAATATCTTCCCAAATAGTACCTGGACCATAGGGATTGGCTAATCATTATTTTAATTAAAAGTGTTTTAAATAAAATAAAATTCCATTGCTCACTCCTCCCTTTCCTTTTTCCAACTCTTCCCATGCCCCACCACATATATAAACATATGCATAGACATATACATGCTACCTACTGAGTTATTTTACTGTGGCATGTGGCACAGGAGAGTTGTCTGTATTCTGTCAATCATGATTTTAATAAATGCTGATTGGCCATTAGCCAGGCAGGAAGTATAGGCTGGAAAACCAGACAGGAAGTAGACGTGAGGCAATGAGAACAGGAGTATTCTGGGAAGAAGGAAGTTCTTTCCCCACTCCTGCTCAAACCACCGAGGAAGCAGGATGTGTCCTGCTCCGCTGAGAAAGGTACTGAACCATGTGGCTAACATAGATAAGAATAATGGGTTAATATAACATATAAGAACTAATACTTAGCCTGAGCTAATGGGCCAATCAGTTTATAATCTTCTGGAGACCTCTGTGTGATTTTCTTTGGGACCTAATGACTGTGGGACCTGGTGGGAGGACAGAAACCAACCAGGCCTTCATGCTACAGGCATGTATTCATATGGTTTCAGGACTGACTATTTTGTATCAGATAACAAATTAGGGGCTTATTTTGGGGGTTAACCAAATTTCCTTTTCAGAACTTGATAGTAGCCTATTGTTCTTTGTCCAGGGTTGAAACCCCATGAGATTTCTCCCTTCTGATTCAGGCTGTCTACTGATTTTATGGTTATTCAGGAATTCCTTATGCAGCCGTACTATTGAGGTGCCAGGGGTGTATCTTTCTTGTCACTTCTAAGAGCCCCAATCTCACGGTAGATTCCCAGTTCCTCTGTTCTTCCACTCTTTCTATCCACTCTACTGAGATGTTCCTTGAGCCTTAGATGCAGTAGTCATTTTGGAATGTGTCCATTTGGGAAAGCTCCTCGTGATCCCAAATCTCTGCATCATATGAAATTGTGGTTTTGAGCAATAGTTTTCATTTGCCATAAAGAGAAGCTACATTTATCCTTGGAAATAAGGGTAAGTTTTAGAATACACTTAAGAATTGTATTTGACTAGGAACTTGGTGGTAGTATGTTCTTCTCTAAGATCAGTGACCTTACTAGCCCTAGGTAGTAAGCTATATTTCTAGTAGCAGGTATAATTTTCCTCCAATTGTCTGGGCCTTAAGTTTAGTTTGACAGCTGCCAGTTACCAACAAAATATGAATACTGCTATTGCATCTTTAGAGATATCTTGCAGGGCTTATCGTTATTATAGTTCAAGGCATTCTATCTAAATATGATTACCCTTGCTACCCTCTCTGAGCAGCTTACAGAGTACTTTCTGGTACAATGAGAGTTAGATCACAGAGAGGTAGCTTTTAGGTTAGATCTAACTTCAATTCTCCAAGTCCTATATGTGGTATCCTGAGCTATAACAAATTACCTCAACCTCTGGGAAACAAGCAAGACAGTAAGAGCCTACATTGTTTTAAGAATCCCTTGAACTACCCTTACAAAAACTTAAACAGAGCTTTTACATGCCATATATATTATTATATTATATTATATAATTAATTGCTATATAAATATAAAATAATAGGATTTCTCAGGGCTTTATCAAATATCTTTGGTGTTATTTGTGCCTCCTCCCTCTCTTTTCTTTTGTGTTGACCTTTTTAACACTCACTAAAGGAAGATTTTTCTCTTTCTTCCAGAAGATAGAGTTATCAAGATTACTTCCTAACTTACTCTGTGAAGCCCTTATTATACACATACCACAACTAGAAAAGCATATTACATAAAAACTAAAAATCAACAACTTTCTTGAAGTCAAATGTAAAGTCACCAAACTAGATGACTTTACTAATAGTTTATGCTTTCTCTTCTGGGTTTTTTTTTTTTTTTTGCTTATTTACAAAAATTTCAGAATGAATTTGCCAATTTATCCACACTGTAAGTTGCTGAGGTTTTCACCAGAAGACATAGAACTTATTAATTTGAGAACTCATATAAGAGCCCTACTGAACTCTCTTGTCTATTAAATACTATGGGAAGAAAAGAACAGAAGGACAGTCAACAACAGGTCATAGAAATGTGTTGTAATGAGGAGCGAGTGGGCTGTTTGTTGTCTCAGCCACCCTTGGCTATGTCCCGTTGCCTGGCTAGCTTACACTCAAAATAAACACATGGAAATTGTATTAACTAAATTATTTCCTGGCCCATTATATCTAGCCTCTTTTTGGCCAACTCTCACATCTTGATTCAACACATTTCTAATAATCTGTATGTCACCACGAGGTCGTGGCTTACTGGGAAAGATTCAGCGTGTCTGACCTGGAAGCTTCATGGCGGCTCTCTCTGCCTGCCTCCTTTCTCCCAGTCTTCCTTTCTGTCTACTCCACCTACCTGATTCCTGCCCTATCAAAAGGCCAAGACAGTTTCTTTATTCACCAATAAAAACAACACAAATACAAAACACCTCCTACACCAGAAATAGGGTTTGGTGTCTTCTTCAATTTTTTTCTTCAAAGATTTAAAGTTCTTGTCATACAGGTCTTCCACTTGTTTGGTCAGTGTTACTCCAAGATATTTTGTGCTATTTGTGGCTATTATGAAGGGTGATGTTTCTCTGATTTCTTTCTCAGCCCATTTATCATCTGAGTACAAGAGGACTACTGATTTTTTTGAGTTAATCTTGTATTCTGCTACATTACTGAAATTGTTTATGAGTTGTAGAAGTTCCTTAGTAGAATTTTTGGGTTGCTTACATAAGCTATCATATCATCTGCAAATAGTGACAGTTTGACTTCTTCTTTTCCGATTTGTATCCCCTTGATCTCCTTTTGTTGTCTTATTACTCTAACTTATAACTATAAGAACTATGCTCAACTTTGTTCATAGCAGCATTTTTTGTCATAGCCAGACTCTGGAAACAACCTAAATGCCCTTCAACTGAAGAATGAATAAGAAAAATGTGGTACATGTACACAATGGAGTACTACACAGCAGAAAAAAATAATGACATCTTGAAACTTGCAAGCAAATGGATGGATCTAGAAAACATCATATTGAGTGTGGTAACCCACACCAAGAAAGACAAATATCATATATACTCACTCATAAATGGCTTTCAGACATAAATCAAAGAAAACCAGCATACAGTTCACAATCCTAGAGAACCTAGACAACAATGAGGACAGTAAAAGGGACATACATTGATCTATTCACATGGGAAGTAGAAAAAGACAAGATCTCCTGAGTAAATTGGGAGCATGGGGACCATGGAAGAGGTTAGAAGGGGAGAGGAGTGCAAGGGAGGGGAGCAAAGAAAAATGTATAGCTCAATAAAATCAATTAAAATAAGAAAAAGAAGAAAAAATGGTGCTGAGGGAGGCAAAAAATAGGAGCAGGCTTAATAGCCAATCACAAGCTTTATTAATTTTTGTATTTTCTTAAGGCTTAGATCTAATTCTTCTGAAAAAAATTAATCATTTTATTAATCATATATATTAATCATATATATATATTGGATATATACTCACATTGGGGGTGCTTAAATCTCATTAATTTGTAGCAAGCAGTATTGTAGCACAATTAATAAAAACCCGGAGACAGAAATTGGTGTTCAACCTGAAGGTCAGAAAAGCAAAACAGCAAGCCACTGGCATTTACCACTACCTCAGTGTGAAAAGACGATCCTGGCTCCAGGAATCTCAGAATGAGATTGTGTCAGAAAGCTGTCTCCTCCCATCTTAGTTTTATATTTTTCTCTAGGGCTGGGATTAAAGGTGTGCACCACTACTGCACGGTTATTGCCAAACTGCTGTGGCTACTGGTTTCAAAGGTGTGTTACCATTGCCTGGTCTCTAAGACTGATAAGTGTGGATGTTTTACTCTCTGAACTTCAGGCAAGCTTTATTTATTAAAATACATTGAAATACCACTACACAGTATGTACAGTATAAAAGTATAATGTGTTTATTTAAATGTAATATGGAATTAAGATGATTTTTCTTTATATAAATATGATTCACTTTAGAAACTCCGTGGCAGTGATAGCCTGGGACCAAGTTGACATGCTGGTGAAATGTGACAGCTGGAGATGGGACTGGTAAGACAGAGAAATAGAATAAGTGATTTGTCTCAGTATTTCTGTTACATGATGAGTTTATTCTCTTAGAATGTTGAGCCTATTCTGATAGAAAGCAATTAAAAATTCAAAAGACCTATTAGTTCCATTAAAACTGTTTCATCAATTATGTTTGAAATTGTAACTGCTTAAACAATTTTCTCTACCCTTTTTAAAATTTAAGTTGCAGGGTATATTGTTTCATTGGATACTTTGTATTTCTCCAGACTAGTATTTTTTAAGATTATCATTACTAGAATCTCCACAAATCTCCAAAAGCTTTAAATATAAACTATAAGCTGACTAGATGCTCGTTATAAACACGAAAATAGTATAGATCTTCTCTGTAAGGTGTTAGTTTTGTTATTTTAAACTAAATCATGGCAATAATACATAACATAAGGTCATGCAAGGGTAGACATGGAAGCATATTTGGTGTAGTAACCAATACAATAATATTTATCATTGTAGAAACTAAAATTAAATATATATTTATTTGTATATGTTTTAAAATATCATTTGAAACACACAAATATGTACATAATACAAATAAATAAATCTTCAGAAGGATCATACTAATTTTTTACTTTTCTTAAATGTATTTTATGAAAACCTAATATTTAACAATGTTATTTACCTATTTATTTAATTAGGTGTTTTGTTGTTCTTGCTATTGTTTGCTTAATACTCTGGTAGTTTCTCTCCACAATGAATGAATACGTCATGAAAGAAACCCTTCTTTTCTGAATGTTACTGAAAACACTAGAATGGACAATGTCTGTGGCTAGCTGTTGGAGAATAGCAGGGAAAAGTCTAAATGTGCTTCATGTTCTGCCAACGTACTAAAGCTGTGGCCCCAGAAGTTAAAAAAACGAGTCTGAAAGAAAGAGAAATATCATCAACAGAAAATGTATAACAAACTCAACACAGAATCATTGCTTAGTATATAGATTACATTTGTAGAGTAAGTAGGGATTTGGAACAAAAACTGATGAGCAATAAGATGGGATGAGTTGGTAGTTTAAACAGAGGAAATGGTGTAGAAACCCAATACAGAAAGCCTACGCTATCAGTAAAACATGCCCTTAGAACAGAGAGCATCTAACTTACAATTTTCTTGATCTAGATATACACATAAGCTGTTCAATATCTATACTCTACTTAATAGAATAATGAGTAGAGGATTTATTCGAAAATTAAACATTACTTTGTCCATAGAAACCTGGACATATGCAATTAATTTAAATCTTAGAAGCATTTACCCTAGGAGCACTATATAAATGACAAAACAAAGCAAAAATAAAAAATGATGTTATAGAATGTCTTGGAAAATATAATTTTGCATCACTTTTCTATAATGTAACTTGTAGAAGAGAAAAATTTTACAGAAGTCAATTAAAACTTTGTGTACTTTTTGTTATTAACCAATCCAGATTACATGGTAACTGTACATGCTGGAAAATGCCCACAAATTGTTTTCTAGGGAACTTAGAACTAGTTTCTGTACTACCCCGTTGTTGCATGACACTGCTATGCATTCTCTAACTTTCGAGAGCAATTAAGCAGATGCATAAATAAAAGTTTTCAGGCTTAGGAAAATTATGTTACATAAAACCCCAGAGTTCTTATTTGAGAAACTTGAGCAGGTTTATATGCAGTCTCACTTGGAAAACAATTAGGTTTCATCATTAAATTATAGCTTCAAGTGAGCAAACAGCAATATTTATTACTGGGTTAGTTTATGCATATGTTTATTTTAATACATTCCCAGTGTTTAGTAGAAATTATTTTAGAAAAGTGAATCTAAAAATGATGTACAAGCAAAGACTTCGAGGTGACTGGTGTGAATAAATTAAGTAAGCTAAAGAAATTTGAGACCCAAATTAAAGAAAATCGTGGTTAATAATCTACATCAATTGTTAATGAGATTCAACAAACACTTGTGGGGAGTCTGAGTTTTGTATTTTGACATTCTCTAAAGACACCCATCAAGGATAATAATCTTTGAAATGTTTATAATCAACTGAGGAAAACTAAAATGTTGAAGTTTCTACCAAATTGCTCATATGGTTAATTATGTTACACCAACAGGGGGAGTTTTGGAGAGATACCCCCCCACACATTTGCAAGAGTCTTACAAAGTGATAGAAGAAAAATGTTAGAAACTTAATACACTGATTGCAAGAAATATTATATATTTAATAGAAATGGGTACAGCTTCCCCCAACCCCAAGTATACCAAAAACATTTGGGGTTGTTAAGCCCCTTCTTTCATTATTTTTAAGAAGTTTTTAAACTGTATTTTTTAATTACTTTAACTTTTGACAGGGAGTGTAATGCTAATACTATAGGCAATGACATCCGATAGTGATGATAGTGTTTCAGTGGCCTTGATCTGGGTTCTTTCAAGATCTATTAGGGAAAGGTATTTTCCTGACTTCAGAGAGATCTATGATTCTAAGCTACAGAAAACATAAGAGTTAATTCAGTTGGGCCATCAATCACCTGGATAAGGGGCCTTTCCTCAAGAATGTACTGTTTACCAATAGCCAAGCTAAAGAGATAGGAGGAATAATACTCTGTATCAAAACAATGATCTTTCCTTTCCCAGAATCTTTCCCCTAAGTTCAGTTGTTCAAGATCCATCATTACATTCTATCATTTCTGCTGACTTTTCTGAGTCATAATTCAAGCAAGTGTGCTTTTTTTGTCTTTTTTCTTTTTAATATTTGCCAAAGCCTGGGTGATTTCTCTGGTTTATTGGGTTTTTCAGTCCTGTGTGACTCTCCTCCCCACTTTGTGGCTGCTTGACCTCCACCTCCATGCTGGTTTGAAGCAAATGGCATGGCTCACTCTCTTTCTTTTCTTCTTGTTCATCTTAGGGAGAGATGTAGAAATTTATAACTTGTTGCCCTGGAGACTTTCTTTAAACCCTGATAAAATTGTCCATGAGATTTCTTTTGAGACCATTCTTAAATTCTTTTATTATCAAAACTAAGAATATTTTTAAAAAATACACTGATTTCCTCAGTAGCCCAGATGATTCTGCTGGGATTCCCCCAAACTTCTGATATCAAGAGTGTCAATTCACTACTTTATTATTGCCTTAAAGTTTACTTTCATTTCTATTGAATTTACCAACTTTCTGTTGATATCATTAGCGTTACTCTATTTCTCATTTTTTTACCTTTTCTATGAATAGCATATGACATATTGATTAATATCTAAAAGCTGACAAGGTAAACAAATTATGAGCCTACTGATATGCAGGCTTATGAGCTGACATCTGCCGTATGCTTTAAAGCACATAAAAACTCATAATCCAATCACAGTTCTATCCAGTATAAGAAGCAAGCATGGCTTCTCTCTACTGGGTATCCCTGGAAGTTAGATCAACCTAAAGCTTTCTTTTTATGTATTTATCTTCTTTAAGTCAATATATTTAAATGTTTTGGAACTGTGAGGTAGAAACATTCATACTGACCTGGAAGAATGGATTATAATTGGCTATAGACACACGTAAAGCTGCATTTTTGTGAGAACATTTAAACATCTAAAACGTCTCTCACAACGTGGACTCTTGTCAACTTCATAAATCCTCTACATTCCCAGAAATGGTACTGAGACTCTATGAGTGATTCTTTCTGACTTCATTGAAGTTCTGAGGATGTCAAACCTATACATCTATTTATTTGTCTCTATTTCTTCTCCATGTAGATGTATTGTTTTATGTTTTTTTGAATATTTAGATTATAAGTAAAATATATTATTTTGAAAAGGAAACTGTATAGGCGATGTTTTACTAAACTTTATGTAAATATCACCCATAAAATTTATTAGGTCTGGTTAAAGAAGAAAAAAGAGAGGAGAGGTATTTCTCTATGTTCTTAAAAAAATAGACTCCAAAAGCAGGAAATTAAATATATTTTATAATAAATAATTCACTCTTATTCTTACTATGTTTATATAGTTTAGAATAT
The DNA here is from genome assembly GCA_004026605.1 of Ondatra zibethicus. Taxonomy (NCBI): domain Eukaryota; kingdom Metazoa; phylum Chordata; class Mammalia; order Rodentia; family Cricetidae; genus Ondatra; species Ondatra zibethicus. The sequence goes on along the minus strand of PVIU01010687.1, from coordinate 5,534 downwards.
GTATATTATATTGTAATATAATATATATGTTATACATATTAGAAGTGGCATTTATGGCTTTGGCAGTTATCAATTGAAAGCCCTTCAGGTCCTTTTATAGTTTCCACAGATTGAACATACATCTTCATAATGATCATGCCAGCTTAAAAATGGGAAGCCTACCTAGGCTTTCGTCCTCGAGACTGGGAAAGTCTAGTAGCTGTTCATTTTCTGAATTGGAACTATTGAAATTTTTTTCCAAAAGATGCTTGTAAATACATGTGAAAAAGTAAAGAAACCACTTATCAATAATGAGCTGGAATGACTGTGATTAATTTACTGCAGCTCACAGAAATTTCAAAAACAGAGTGAGTTCTACTGAGCTAATGATCATTTTTAAAGGATTAAATCAATGCTAATCCTGATGGGAGGAAAGTATCATAAGCAGTAAAATATTGAACAATCTCCCGCAAGTCCCAATTCATCTCACAAAGTGTTTGCTGTGCTTGTCCCAAATTGACAAGAAATTAAGAAGTGCTTTTATAAATCAATCTGATGACAGTTATTGACATTCTTTATGCATGAGCATGATTGTGCTTTCATCCACTCTGAAAGGGATACAACTGCAGAAGAAGTATTCTTAATATGTCACTAGAGTCCACTTAACCCAGGGAACCTGCTAAGCTTCTCCTTTTCATTTGTCTATGTATTGGTTGTTACTCTGCATGGTGATTTGCTTTATAACTGACATAGCTCTCTGTACACTTTAAGCTAAGTAAAGACATTTCAAACACATGTAGACCTTTTGTATCCTTCTATTGTAAAGTAAAAGAAAACACAGTGTTTCAGTCATACGATTTTGACAATTCTACAAGTATCTAAACATACAAGAGTTTTACTATTCTGAACTGAGTTTTTAAATGCCAATAACAAAAGGATTGCTTAGAAGATACATTTAGGCAACTATCTAAAGAGATGAAATGTCTCTAATTTTGTTTTAGCATAAATATGTCAAATATGAGCATTGAACTTATGAAATAATTAAATTTATCAGCAAATCTAGGTTTCTTTTTATTATTTATTTATTTGGGATTTTTGTTTGTTTGTTTGTTTTCTAGTTTGTTCAAGACGAGGTTTCTCTGTACAGCCCTGGCTGTCCTAGAACTAGCTCTGTAGACCAGGCTGGCCTTGAACTCACAGAAATCAGACTACCTCTGCCACTGCTGGAATTGAAGGTATGCACTGCCACCACCCAACTCAAATCTCATTTTCAAAGAAAAAAATGTTTGCTACTGATTTAAAATTTTCAAAATCAACAAACGATAAGCTTTCAGGTGAGCATATCCAAACGATGGAAGAGACCTTTTCAGCTTCATTATCAAATACCTTTTTTATTTAAAAAATAATATTTACTTATTTTTTGTATGTTAGTATTTTTATGGGCACATGTATCTGAACCCAAGTGTGGTGATAACAGAACAAGTTGCAGTAGTAAGTTATCTTCTCCCACCATATGTTCCACGGATCAAAAAGCTCAGTCTCACCAGCAAGTGCCATTACCTGATAATGGTCATATTATTTACATTGTTATGTAAAGAACAGAATACATAACCAGATACCTCTGCCACTTAGAAAAACAATTTGAGATTTTCTTTCTACATATAACCAATTTAACACTTTACATTATTCATAAGTCATAGTGCATATTATGAATTAGTCTATGAAACAAATTTTGTCCAGCATTTAGTATACTTTAATTTAAAATGCTTTATCGTTTCCTTATGCAGCATGCAAAATTCCTTATATTCTTTGATTGTATGTATATGACACTCATATTTCATTATGTATATTTTATTTGTACAATATAATTTGGTTATAAAAATATAATGAGGATTTTACAGAAAGCACTAACTCTCCACAAGAACTTTTAGATGACGAGATAGATAGAGACGAGCAGAATCAAAATTCAGCTTCTGGGCTCTTGTTTTGGTTCTGTTTCTTTTGACTTAAAACTATGGCTCCCATTCCTGTTCTACTCTTCACATAGATAAGTCAACCATTCAGGGAAAGTCTGTCTAAACACTAGTAATATGAGGTTGGTTAGACTAAGTTCACCTAACCTCTTTCATCTCCTTTTGAGACCAAAAACATCCAGAGTAACTAAGGTATTTTGTTAGCACAACATTTTGACTTGGATTTTTAGAAGCATCAAGTCTCCACTTGTCCTGCACCTGCAATCACAAGGAACACAGGAATGTCACAAGCAGACCATCCCATAATGAGACTGCTCCCCCAAGTGAGAGCAGGTATCCCACGGTGAGCTAAATGGCTCTTAGTGCCCCTTCAGCAGAGCAATTTTCTCATGGGAAGTGGATTGCTGCCCCAAGCTGTGACAGACAACAACCTGACTCAGGATTTATTAGAGCAACTATGTGCTCAAAACTAGAACTGAGATAAGATCAAACAAAGCCGTACTTCAGCCAAGACTACCTAATTATGCACATCAATTCATTGTGCATACCTATTTTATCCTAAAGATCATCTCAATACCACACCCTCAAACACACACACATACACACACACACAAAGGCAGGGCTAAGGATAAGTCTTTTTTTGTCATGCCCACACTGATTCAATTCCCTTCCTGTCCTTTTATTTTAATTATTTTATTTTAGAGAATACAATATAATTACATCATTTCCCTCTTCTCTTTCCTCCTTCCAAACCATTCTATATATTTATTCCTCCTTTCTCACTTTCAAATTCATAGACTATTTTTACTGTAATTGTTGTATCATACATATACATATATACACATGGATTCCTAAATACATAGATACACCCTGCTCAATCTGCATAATGTTATTCATATGTTTGCAGAGCTGATCATTTGGTATTGTATAATTAATTGGTGTTCTCATCCCTGGATAAGAAAATTTCTTTTACTCTCAGCATTCCTTATTTGGCTTTAATTCTTTGTGTAGGGTTGACGCCTTCTGTGAAAAGTAGCCTGGTTAGTATTGGGTCCCCTGTTATTGGGTTCCTCTGCCAAAGGAATAAGACCAATCAGACAGATTTAATAAATCCAGATTTAATAAACAGAGCAAAGCAACTCCAGGGTGACTCTTGGAAAGGCAGGAGAGAAGTCACATGGTGCCCAGGTCTTAAAAACCCTGCAGGTGTAGTCTCGAGCAGCTCCAAGAAGGAGTTGACCCTTGGCGGGCTTTCTGAGGGCTGGGGTCTGGAATGGGAGGAGTGAGAACAGAGCTGAGAGTCCCAACATAGCTAAGCTTTGAAATCCTCAAACTTTGACTCCCTGTGACTTAGGATTGGCATAACAAAATTGGATACTTTTATTTGAGACAAACACATTTTTTATTTCTAATGAAGCTGGTCAGCCACAGAGGACCTTGCTCCTGAGAGGCAAGTGAACCTGTACTGAATTCTGCCATCAGCTGCTACATTGTTTTCATAAGAAAAATAAAACCATTCAGTACAGTATGTTCATACCCATGTATTTAAAACTATTATATCTGACAAACCTGACCAAAGTAAACAAATTTGTTTTAGTAATAACACAAAACCCGCATAGGTGACAGCAGACCTGCCTTCTGCTTCTGTCTTTGCCCCTAGCATATCTCCCATGAGGCATTCTTTGTACTACTGCATATGTTTTTGAAATGCTCTGTTGTTATATTAAAAGGTTTAAATATACCTTACTTTCATTTCCTCTTAGTTTTTTTACATTAGCTTGCTACATCTCTTAAGAGTTAACGAAGCCATGTTACACAGCGTTAATTTGTTCAGATTTCCATCCATAGCTTTTACCATCTATCTTTTTCTGGCTCTGAGATTCCATACAAGACATAGTTCTATTTAGTGCTTTTGATTCCTCAGCCTCTTCTTGGCTATGGCAATTTGTCATGTTTTCCTTATTTTGATGACCTCAACACTTTTAAGTCACACGGGCCAGATATTTTATAGGATGCTTCATTATTGAACTGTATGTAAACTTCTTCTCCTGAAAGGAAAATGCTGGTCCATTCCAGTACAAAAATACAGCAATATCCACACTATTAACCCGAAAGCCCGAGGGAAAAAAAAACAACTTTGTTGTCTTGAATAGAATAGAGAATTTTGTGCAATTTCTTTTCCCTTTTATCTTATAGACTCTGTTCATTTCAAACGCTGGTCAGGTCATAGCCTTGCTATTACCATAGCAGAGGTTGTTTCATTTCTTTGTGATACAGTTATATTTTCTTGTAACAATCTGAATTCTTTACTGGTACCTTCTGTCTTAGTAAGCCATATTTTAAATTTTTTCTGAACACTAGCATTAACACATGTGTAAAGTGATATCAAAAGATGGGCAAAGGTATTTACGCACTATTATAATACCTCGCAGAATTATTTCTTCCTAAAGAAAGTTTGATCTTCACTTGCTTTTCCCCTGACTCAGAGCCCTCGAAATTATGGATCTCTTCATCTTGTTGGTAGTTTTGTCTTCTGCAATTTTTTTGCATAACTGATAGCATAGAGTATACAGCCACTTCACTCTTGTCTCTTCAAGGCAAACAAACAAAAACAAACAAGTAAGAACAACAGCAAACCCCCACAACTGGTGCTGTCACCTTTCCCTGGCATCACATGCCATTCTGTCCCTCCTGGAATGTTTCCCACCACATACTGACCCCACACTGAAATCCAGTCACCTCAGGAAGGAAAACTTTATGAACTCTAGCTTTTAAGAATTATGAATAAGACTGCTAAAAATACTCACATGAGGGAATTTGTGTTGATTTAAATTTCCAAATCAGCTGAGTAAAACTTAGTTCTGTTTCTGGACCATTTAGTAAAATTGTTCTTAGCCTACTGAAGATATCTGAGGTACTTTCGGAAGTCTCTGAACCATTCCAAGTTCCTAAGAGCAGCAGGTGAGTATCTGCTGCTGCTCCACATTCTTGCTATGAACTGCTGTCTGTCATGTTAGCTCTTTATTTTCTGTGCTAACATTTTTATGACAACAAGCATCTCGTTTTCAATTTGTAATTCCTATATTTTCCCCTAATGTTTCTTGTTGTTGTTTTTGTTCTTTTTTCTTTCTTTTGAAACAGGGTTTCTCTGTGTAGTCCTGGCTGTCCTGGAACTCACTCTGTAGACCAGGCTGCCTCAAATTCACAGATTATAGGTGTGTGCCTCCAGCCACCAGGCAGTCGCCCAATGTTTATAATCTGTAAACGTTTATGCCCATTCTCACTTGTTCTTGGTGTCACATTTATATTGGGTATATGGAGGATTTTTTTTTCCATACATTGTTTTGTTTTATTTTTTCCATTCAAGAACATAATTAAAGATAAAAAAAATTTTTTTTCCTTTCTTCCCCTTCTCCCGGTCCCCTCCCACTACCCCCCACCCCTCCTCCCTCCCCCTTCTTCCTTGAAAGAGGGCATGATGCCCTGCCCTGTTGGAAGTCCAAGGCCCACCCCCATCCCTCCTGGCCTAGGAAGGAGTGCATTCAAAAAGACTCGGTTCTCAAAAAGTTAATACATGCAGAA